>CABFOW010001078.1:6433-34292 GCA_902141385.1 Timema californicum
GGGGGGGGGGGGGGATATTTAAAAAAACATGTTTTGAAATCAAAACAAAATTAGAATCTGTTTTGTTGAGAAGCATTTTGGTTTTATCAAATAAGTTCCGATGCACGATTCCCCTTATGTACTATTGGAAAGTTTGTATGCCAGTTAGGTCAGGAACCACCTCGGTGGCGCAGTTAGCTAACGCGCTAGTTTCGTGTTGAGCTAGACTACCGAAGGCGGGGAGATCAAAGTTCGAATCTCTCTCGAGTGAACTGAAGGTGGCTTTTCCTAAATGGTTTTCCATTCTCCCTCCACGCAAATGTGGGCTCACTTCATATATATTCAACCTTCCCAATTCCTAGACCATTAACGTAATTAGTACTTAAGCGTATAAACCGAAAGGGTAGTAAGTAAGAGGCGGTGCTAAGTAAATAAAAGTTAGGTCGGGAATAGAACGAACTAAACAAAGCTATAACGCCTGATCGTTATTCAAATTGACGCACAGACCTGTATAACACGTTTCGGCGCTTCGCTTTGTAGAGATAATATAAGTAGTTAAGTATTAATCATCAGTGTGCACATTTGGACTATTTCTTTAGCCGTGCCAACGTAATGTCAGCAGGACACTAGTAAAGAATTTGTATCTCATTGACACAAAGAGCGTGATTGTTCGTGTAATAGTGACAAGCCTTTATCACGCGGCTACGTCACACACAGCCTAAGATAAAATGTCCCTGGTGTAAACATTTAGATGCAGTGAGCAGTGTTATAGCGGCGTGTAAACTATTAACTTTTAACGAGTATTGTATGTAACCTTTTGAAAGAAAGTGATTTAAATTATTAATAGAACTTTATCTATGTTTATCATAAATGACAAATAAACCATGAATCGTTTAGTTTAGTTGGTGTAAAAGTCCAGGGTTTTAAGTCTTGGCATAGTTTCAAATTCCTTGTTTCTATTTTATAACATGCCCTATATTAAATTTCGATCTGTTCCGACCTTGAAACCTTTTTCCTTTTATTATTAGGGCAAAATTTGTCTAGTTACAAAATAATACTACTACAAAAAAAGCCCTTACCTTGTTTGCGGTTGGGTGAAGACAAGGCAATTTTGCTTCTTTTTTCCATCAGCAGATCTTCGCGATCTTTAGCAATTCGCTGCTCGCATACGGACCCTATGATGGGAGCCATATTCGATGCTAAAAGTATTTATTTGCTCTTATAGTCGTAGAAAAAAATAATTATTCTTTTTCTTTGAAAAATACAAACAAATCAGCTCATATAAAGTCCACTTTGAATAAAATTATTAGGAACCCAATATATGAGAATGTAACGATCTTATGGGAAATTGCTTTCTGGCCGTATTTTTTTGCTAACAAGGCGAGGCTTGGATTATTTTATCAGGGAAAATGGATTCGGATCATACCGAGTTGGCCATGTACTAAATAGTTTTATTCAGTTCTGAGAAATGGTCTGAAGATGTATGTCGAATGGATAGAAGTAAGTCTATCCTCATCCTAACCCTCGATTGTTGCACTTTTTCGACCGTCGGGGCCAGTTTACTTTCAGAAATACCGGATAAAGTCTAAAAATATAGGTCTACTTAGGTTTGATAGTAAAAAATAATTACGATTTTATCAGCTGACAAAAGAGCTCATCGACGTCAAAACTAGTAGAACAGGTATCCCGTAGCAATGAATTCGTGATTAACGCACTTTGTTTTAAACTCTTTCAAAACAGTTATTATGTATCACTATTTCTATTCAGAAGCTAAAAAAAAACGCTACCGAACTATAACCACTATGGAACTAACTAAGCGAGTAGTTTAACCAAGTTGCTTTTCGACTTCTAGTACTCGGTATTCACAACAACCAATAATCTGCCACTTGCTAAGAATCATTATTTCAAATTAAACTCGAAAAATATAAAGAAGTATTAACTAGTAAACTCGCTCTTTCTCAATACAGAATGTCACACAATATCTGAATAAACTCACAAAACTAAGTGTAGCCAAAATAACTGCTGGATAGTATTTTATCCTTGGATCGATCGCTACTGCACTGCCACCAGGGGTAACGTTTGGAACTTGCATGACGAGCCCTCTGCGCATGCGCAAGTGTTTCGGCTTCCTAGATTAGTTTTGCGGCGTTGCCAAATGGAAATATCCACGTTTGGTTCGATAGATTATTCATTTTGAAAAGGTTTTTGGAACGCATAGCCTTTGTATGTGATAGAGTAATTGTTTGTTTGTAAGGTATTTTATTTTATTAACATCAATTTCACACATAGTAAGAACAGGAAACGCAAGGGCTCCCGAATACAAGCAATACACAGAACAAATACATGAAACATTAACGAAATTGGTTGGCGCCCTGGAGGGCTGATAATTTGTCATCTTTGGGTTGGGGCGGGTGATATAATAATAAATCACATAATTTTGCAAGAACCATTGAAGGGTCGGGACATAAACATGATAACCCTCATTTTATGAAAACATGTGTATTGTGTTAGCAGACATTTCTAGAACCTAGCTTACCTCTTGAACTACAGCTTGTTTTTATTTTCAGTCAAGACTTTTAGGATAGCTAGTATCGACAAATATTTTTTATAGCTGGATTTTAGGATTTCATAGAAGTTTAATTTGTGAATACATTCCATCTAAATCTATGGGTGTTTATCATGTTTTTGCCCCGACCCCCTCAATTAAGTGTGACCTGCTTCGGTGGCTGCATGGTCCAAGGCGTCACTCTCACAATAAACTAGAGTGCCGTTAACAGGGAGATGGGGGCTCGAATTCCAGTCGAGTGTGCTGAGGTTGGGCTCTTCCTAAATGGTTTTCTACTTTTAACGCAAATGCGGGTACTCTTCCTCTAAATTCAACCTTCCTCATCCATAACTTATTAGCGTAATTAGTACATATGCGTATAGCCTAAACAGTTAGTAAAACGCATTGCGAAAACAAAACAAAAAATCAAGTGTGCATTGAAAATATTTAGACACTTTGATCTACAACCCAAATTCACACGTGATTGTTTTGTGAGAGTTGATTTGTATTAAAGAAAAAGGTTTGTTCGTTTTAATGAAACAAATTATTTTAGCAATCATTACTATAAAATGTATATGAATATATTAATGAGTGTATTTATTTTATAAAAATATTTCCTACAAGGCCAAGGCTGTATTTTTATTTCGATTGATTATGTACGAAACTTATAAATGACAAAGCTCATATTATGAAATATTGTTTAGTTGCAATACATTCTATAAATGCGAGAAACAGAAAATGACATTTAATAAAAGAGCTTTAAAAAGTAGTCCATTTTACATAATAAATCAATTAACAATAACTTTATTCAATCTCGTTCACCTTTTATTCTATAGCGTGTGCTTTGTGTAAATATGTTCAAGGCTTGGATGAGTATTTACGTCTCCTTGAGGATATAGGGATTATAAGTACAGTATTTGCCTTAATTTTTCTACGCATGGACATTTAGAGCACCTTCTAGGGAATATAAACATTTTTTGTCAACATTTATATCATGCTACTTTATTATTACTAGGGTTACTTACGGATTTTGATCATGCATATCAAAATAAACAGCTAGCTACAGGTCAAATGACTTAATGCAGGGATGTGTAAACTTACTCACAGGAGAGACAAATTAAATAAAACTATTCTTGAAGATTCAAAGACTTTAATTATTATTTTTTCTCCAAAATTCATTAAAAAAAATAACCACACATAATAGACTGACATAAACAAGTTTAAATACATTGATAATGCACTACAATCGTAAATACCTTAGTAGCTTAGTATGTCTCCAAGTTCGTTTAGAAGAGTTGTATGATAAGGTGTGAGGTGAGTGAAACTGTGAGGAGGTGAGTCTCAAGAGAGAAGACAGATGTCCATTAATATATCGCTTTTACCTAATTATATACCCCAATTTTATTACAAATGGACATATGTGACAGTTAAAAAGTTATTAGATCTACTCTCACGACGTGATATGCAACTGTCACTTTTGAAAGATAGCATCAATACCTATAAAACAACAACAATTTATTATTAAAATGTTATCAATGCTAACTGCAAAAAATGTGTTTTTATTTTCTAAAAGGTGCTCAAAATGTCCATTCTTAAGAAAATCAAGCCTCACCCATAGTTTAGATTGCACAGTCTTCTTTGGGTACTGGGCTTAGGGCGTTATCAGAGATAAATGAGGAATTTATAATGCCAAAGGAAATGTAACCACATTTGCATGTTGGCAGAGTGGAAAACCATTTAGGAAAAAAGCCCTCAGTACACGCGAGCGGGATTTGAACCCCGATCTCTGAATTACCGGGAATCTAGCTCAACACGAGAGTGTTGCGTTAGACCATGTAATTATTGATGTGGAATTTTAAGGTTATTGAGTATCAATTTGGTATTAATTGTCTATTTAGATATTAGGTCAACTATTTTGAGGTTGTGGACCATAGTTTTAGATATGATCAGACATATGAGACTATAAAATATGATCTTGGCTGTTATCGTTCATTTTGAGATCAGGCTGGCAGTTTTTAGTATGATTTAACATGTTGAGGTTATCGCATGGTAGTAACTTTGAACGTGGGCAAATTTTGACCCTTATTAGAAAATAATAGGCCATGTTGAGGAAAAACTAATTCTAGCTTAGAATGGTTTTGGCTAGTTAGGGTGGATGTATTTGCTCAGGTTTTTTTAATCCATTCGAAATATTTTGGCGTTTATTTCTTATGTTTTTTCCCCTAAACATATTTTCTAGCTGTTCAACCAATGTGTCTCAGATCTGCGAAATACTACTTTTAAACTGGAATTTCAACACCGATAAAACTTGAGATTTTCCAAGAATTCGCTAACAACTTGCTTCATCGTTGGAACTTCTTTGGTCGAAACAAATAATAATTTACAATGTCATCGTATTTTGTGACGTCGCCACTCTTTTGTCTTTTCCATAGAGAACAACAACAATTATCTACCATCCAGTTTTTCTTTTGTTTTACACAAGTGGCACACACCATAGTGATATAATATAGTACACTCATTGACCCAAAACAATAAAATTCACTATACAATTTAATAACTAACAGAAAAATACCAAAACACACTTAAATTAGCACAAGAATATTTGCGATCGTTGTTTACCCGTAACGCCACAGTGGACCAAAATTCTCGGTATCTTCAATTGACCTTGCGATGATCACTTGACTTTGCACCAAGGTGGTTTGCACCGTGGTCTAACTCACAATAAATTGGTTTGCTGGGGATCAGGGGACAGATACTTTTTAATACCATATTTAAAAAAAATGCAGTTTGTACACATTAATGTGGAAACTCGCAACCCATGTATTTACTATTTGGGATTAGTCCTGCCATTTGATATGTCTAATATATGCACTAATTACTTTCTTACCTNGGGGGGGGCTACGTATGAAACTTTTAATTTGCATGAGCCCCCGCACTCGTCACGCACCCCTTATCTAATCCTATGAAGCCACTTACAAGGGTTTATCACTTTGGTTTTCCCATTTTTAGTCACGCGAATTCGGACGCATTTTTTACAAATTACCCTTCCTATCCTTACTTTTTAGAATAAGGTTTTAATATGCTGATCTTAGTGTTTGACTTTCTATGTTAGTTAAAAAAGTTATTTTCACGGGTGTATTTTAGCTACTCATAAGGCCATAGTTTGGTCAGACAAGTTTACTTTAGCTGCAGATTTTTTTGTAAATTAAGGGTACAGGGTAAAATAAAGGAAATTCATATTATACACATTTTCAAGAACACCAACTATTATATATCAAACCACATTAATACTTTTATTTTCAATTAATTTAATTATGACCGAGACCTCCTTGAACCATAATATAAAGGTCATTAGCAAGGTATCATGACTGTCTAAGAGATGGCAACACAAACTTAATTTGAGATAAAATTAGACTTTACCTCTTTTCCCCTTGTACCTTTCAAATGTAATTTTCCCCCCTAACAAGAATTATTAATGTACAGTTACTTCCAATATCTCTTTTTCTCAGGTTTCCTAGGAAAAATAGTTTTAATTCGTAGACAGTCAGAACTTACATGAACATATAATCGTGTGAAACTTTCATGTTTAATAGCCGTCTATAACGTGACCCCGGGCTCGAATCTCAGAGCTGCCAACATATGCTTTCTTTATAACTGTGTGATGTTTATACTGCACTAGGACATGCGTCAAGTACTGAAATAAAACCATTCGAAAGTCATGTGCTTGTTTGTATGAAAACACATGACTCGAGTCCCCAACCCTAGAGCTGCGTATTTCGTAGCCGGCACCGAGGAAGCCTGGAATGTTGTTGACGCGCATAACATCTCGCTCGCTACCAGATGAAGCTGGTCGTCTCATATTGAGGTTCCTGGACAAGCAGGCAAACTATACTAGGAACTGCTTTAGGCAGGAAATACAGTAATTTAAACATGATTGTGATTGTTTTGCTCATGAGACAAGTCTGAAGTCGGATCTGTGTTACAAACAACAGGAGCTAGACCTTCTCTCTATACCAGATCCAATGTTGCAATCATCTTGGTTGATTAGATACTAGCACATAGTTCTACAAATAATTTCTGAAGAGATTTCTGGGTGGTATTTTCTCTTCTATTCACAACCTGTCCACCCCTTTAATCTCTAATTTTTAGTATATATATATATATATATATTTATTTTTTTAATTTGGTCTTAATACCTGTTTGGTTATCCGCATATTTACTTCAATGAGCTAAGTATAAGGAAGGTAAAATCTAGAGGAAACATAGCCACATTTGCGGGAGAAAGGGTGGGAAACCATTTAAGAAAAACCACCCTCAGAAAATCCAACCGTGATTCAAACCCTTATCTTCATGTCACCGGAAGCTCTGCAATTGTTCCTGGATAAAAAAACACCCATGCTTTTGGTTCATAGGCCCGCCATTTATTGACACATCTGACAGTAACAATCGTTAAAAAAAACTTTATGGTGTAAGTCCGTAAGCGAGCTGTACCGACAAAAAAACCACCATCATTAGTGCAGATATTGCCAATATATTGCGGATAGAGGATGTCATGTGGTTAGTAGAGTTTTCTAAGCCAGAGCTGCTACTCATAATAGCTCAAAATCTCATAATTTGTCCTTCCGAGGTTGAGTTTTACCCCGTTCCAGACACTACCTCACAAATAAATGTGGAAGTGGCGGGAATCGAACCCGGATCTTCGAGATCTGTAGTCAAGAACTCTAACCACTAGACCACAAAGACAGCCAGGAAGTAATAACAGCCGTAAATTAAATAGTTACGTTTAATCAACGTACGACACTCCACATTGTGTTCTATATTAACCTTGGCGTACTCTCGGGCAGTTGGGAGCATGCACACAGGGGGATTGCCTTCCCCGAGCCCCGTATTATAAGATCACAAATAGTTTGAATTAAAACCTAAAAGATGAAGTAACACTAATAAAGAGCAATGAAGTCGGATTTAGAGGCTTACTAGTTACTATAGTAGCTTTTGGTAGGAAAAACCTTTTATAAAATTTAAACATATTATTCGACTACCGGTACATTGTTATTATTGTTTATAGGTATTGATACTATGCATCAAAAATGAAAGCCACGGATAATATATCCTACCGTACAAATATACGAGATTAGTTTTAACTTTCAGTAGCTTTTGAAACTGTCAAGTACAGTCAGGGGCGCACCCAAGAATGAGCTGGGGGTTATTTACATAATAATTTTCATAATTGCACCATTATATATTTCAACTACTATAATATTTGGAAATTTTATCTCAATTAGGGGGCTAAGAAATGCCCTCTAAAAAGTGGAGGCTCGGGGATTTATCCCCCGGGAAATTTTTTAATTTCCAAGGATGCAAATGGTCATATTTTAGATAATTTGTACCAAAATAGGATCCTTAGTCTACCCTCTGTCACTATGTACGCCACTAATTAACAGGTCTGTGTTTACACATTCTTCTTCACACCCAGGATTTGCAGTTGGTGGGGCTGGGGGCATATGATAATATAAACTGCCCTTCCCCTCTTTCTGATACAATAGTGTGTACATAATTGCTCTAAAATAATAATTTAAATTACTGTACCCTGTTCAAAACTTTATGTACAAAAAGTAAATACTTAAACCATTTCTAGAAAATACTACGGTATCACAGGTCCTGTTTTCATTTACGTGCAAATTTAGGGTAAAATTAAAAATCAACAGAAAGAAGTGTTTCTTTGAAAAGCCCTAATTACTGCACAAAATTATTTGTTTTATATTAAATAGAATTGATTAATTGACAGACCATAATGCTAATAATATTGTTGTAATATACTTGATTTTCTGGGAGAGGGTCTTCAGCTGGGAGGAGGGGGGCACTTCAGCCCCAANCCCCTGTGGGTGTGCCCCTGAGTACAGTTCTTCCTCCCAGAATCATACTACTTATACTTGTAAGTCAAAAGGTTACTATATTACACATTAAAAGTTAGCTTAAAATTGCAAATGAAAAAGTATCAGAATTATAGTTTTTATACATTAGATGCTCCCCTTACTTTTCAAAGTAAATCTCGGATTACGCCTCTGTCCCTGTTTAAAGTCTTGTATATTATTAATGAAGTTAAGGTTTGTGGTAGAATCTGTTTTGTAATAATTTTTTCTAAGAACACGACATTCTAAATAATGACCATAAGCCATCATTAGAGCATGTATTCAGGCCCCTTTAATAGATTCGTTACTTGTCTTGAGACAGGCGACGACACCGTGACGTACATTCTCTAAATACACAGGAGGCAATGAGTGCTTTTGTACTATGTTGTCATATTTGTGTGTAATTTATGTCCTGTGAACTGAAAAAGTGTGTCGTCGTAGCCTAGAAATCGCATTGACAAAAATGGCGCTCTACGATCCAAGATGCATTATTTATGTTCCATGAAACATTTTAAATCTGCAACGACTTTCGTGCCGTAGTGTCGACGAGGCTGTAGGGCAACCAATCTCAACGCTCCTTGCGTTAGGATCTTTGTTAAGAGATGTGAGACGGAAAATTTTACCTATACTCTTTCCGGAAAAATTTCCAAAACAGAAAATTTTCAATTATTATTTTTGTAAAATAATGTCAACTGATTAAATGGAACTAATGTAATCGAGATATAGATATCCCAAAGGTCGACTTTTATCAGTTACTTGAGTTTATTTTTTCCTAAGGGCGTTAACACCAGAAACATCATCAAACGATCTTTGGTCGCCGCGCGGTCTAACGCGCTACTATCGCAATAAACTAGACTGCCGATTACAGGGATATTGGTGTTCGATCCCGGTCGGGTGCACATAGGGCAGTTTTTCCTAAATAGTTTTCCACTCTCATGGCTGCAATTCCTCTAAATTCAACCTTCCTCATCCCTAACACACTAGCGTAATTAGTATATAGGCGTATAACCGGAACGGCTAGTATGACGTGATGCTAAAAAAGTAGTAAAGAAACAAATGAATGCAAACTTTGGTAGACCTGTTATGTTCATAAATCATACCGGTGCTTCAATTTTTTATCATCAATAAGTTAGTTAAAGTAATTTTAAGGTTGGCCCGACCTTTGTCAACCCCCACCCCCCAGTGCCACCTCCCACCTTCTTTTAAACCACACTATATTTTGAAGTATACCAGGCTCTAGGTGCCAACTCGACAATTTAAATCCCCCCCCACACACTGCAGAAAATGTCCAGGAAAATGTTCCTATTCAAAACTTACCTAAAAATTTACATCTCTAATCTCAGTGTATGTCAGTACGTTTCCTCATCAGTCTTAATTTCCTTAGACATATTTTAATACGTCCCCTCGAAATGCCTCGACGTGTTTATTGGATTCACAGACATTTGGACATCTTCCTTCAACTTTTTTTTTTTACAAAGTTATTACACTAAGAGGAAAATAACACACGGATCCATCACGAGTGCTAGAAAAGAAGAAAGTAGCAGCCATGAGCTCTGGTTTGCATGTTCATTATTATTGTGGTTCCATATTCTAATGACCACCAACCAGGGGTGGATTCGGATCATTTTCATAGGGAGGTCATTATTATAAACAACATTCTTATCAAAAATGTAAAAATATTACTGTTTATATAATATATAATTTTTATATTTCATATGCTTACTATATTAACTATATTATTATATATGATATTTAACTATTCTATTTCATACACTTAATATATAATATAACATTGTTATATATCATACGATAACTCCATAACGTATAACTCGAAGAGTAGTAAGACGCAATACTACAAAAAAAACTCCACAGTGTGAGCCCACAAGTGAGCTATGCCCAATGAGCGGCCACCGCCGTTAGTACCAACATTTGCAGATAGAGGTGTCATGTGGTGAGCACAACGAGCCTCCCCGGCCGTTATCTAAGCCGGATCTGCTACTTCTTAATTCAAGTAGCTTCTCATTGGTCCTCACGAACCTGAGTTTGATCCCGTTATGTTATACATAATTATATATAAAATACTTACTGTATATTATATTATTATTATTTATAAAACTGAAAGTAGATGTACCTGGTAATAAAAACCCACTTTCATATGAGCTGAAAAAATGAAATTTGGCAGGAGGGTAGAATGATAGCCACATATAACTAGAAAAATCTAAAAACAGGAAATTTCAAAGTGCAGTGGGAAAGAGGGTTTACATTTTTTTAAATTCTGAGATGTGGTAGAAAATTAAAATTTGGCAGAGAGGTAAAGGCACCACTCCAAATATTCATAAAAATCTGAAAATATTACATTTTTAGATGGGACACCAAGATAGATGAGGGGGAAAAGCGGGTTAAGCATAAAAATTATTATTATTATTATTAGCACCGCGTCTTATTAACCGTTTGGGTTATACGCACTTACGCTAATGCGTAATGGTAAAGTGATTGTGAGATGAAATGGAGGACCTACAGTTTAACGTGGGATCCGAACCACGGTGGAGGCCTGGCATTCCCAACATTCACAAAGTTGTGATTAATATATATCTGTGCCGGGACCGAGGATTGAACCCCGGAAGCATAAAAAAAGTTACTAAGCGTTGTAGAAATCTAAACTTTTGGCTGGCAGGTAAAAAAAAACAGTTCCAGATAAACACATAATTTGTGCAATTTGAAATTTGACCTCTATGGAGTGGAACAAGGTGTTGAAAATTTCCAAAATTCACCGATGTATCTTTTAAATCAGTGGACATAGAACCTTGAAATTTAGACGGAAAGTTTGTTTCTAGAATGGGTGAGACCTTTTGAGGGCTTTTCAAATTTCTTCCCTTAAGAGGGTGGAGAGGGGCAGAAAGGTGTGGGACTCACTAACTCACTCATCCCCGTACTTCTACTGCCCGTGGCCTGTGAACTTGAAATTTTGCCTGGCAAGAATGTAGCGATATTTCCTCGTATAGCCAGAAAAATATAAAAATAATAAATAAATGAAGGGAGGGGTGGCTATATATAATTAGATTTTTATAGATTACATAAAAAATTAAAATTTGGCCTAGAGGTAAAGGTAACACTGCAAATAATAATAAAAGTCTGAAAATATCACAACTTTTGGAGGGATTCCGGGAAATAGGAGGACGCTGGAATCATAAAAGTTAGTACCTATCGACTAAGGATGGGAAAAATATCTAAATTTGGCATTCAGGTAGGACACCTTCAGATAATCAAATAAGTCTTAAAATTTGAAATTTATATGTGATAGCTAGTTATACAATCATATGGGGGTAGTGGAAGTGGAGTTAAGGGGTTTCAAATTAAAATAATTAATTTAAACAACTTCTCAGTGGGGTATAAAACTGAAATTTGGAAGTAATGTAAAGGGACCACTTAAAATAGCCAGAGGAGTCTCAAAATTTTAAATGCGACCCCTGGGAAATAAGGTAAAAGTGGGAGGTGGTATGTAAAAAAAAAACACTTTCAGGTGGAATGGAGAATTTAAATTTGCCAATTGGATTAAGTATCCCTCCAGATAACTAAATAAAAATTTCTAAGAGGGCACTGTAAAAATGCATGAGAAAGGGACGAGGTAAATTTGCAAAACTAATATAGACAATTAATTCTCTGTGAAGGATAAAACTGAAATTTGACAAGGTGTTTAGGCATTATTAGAGTCTACAAATAAACATCAAAGCCTGAAAATTTTATAAATTTCAAAATTAAACTCTGCGAGATGGGGGGAATTGGGGAAAGGGTGGTATATTAGTGGAAAAACCTTTAAGGGTAGGTATAAAACTAAAAGTAGGTGGATCACTCCAAATATCAAAATTATTGATATATATTCTCTCTTTATAAGTGGGGAATGGTGAAATGGGGAAGCTTCAAAATATCCAAAACTAGACAAATAAAGTACTTATCAATATTTTAGGGTCACCCCAAACTACACTGAAGGCTCAAACATTCTTAGAATTCAAAATAAAATTCCAGAAAATGGAAAGGTGTTCCCTTCAGAGTAAAAAATAAATAAATAAAACACTTCTTGGTGTTGCACATGGTTTGAACATTTAAAACTTAATTTGTATTACAGGAAATGATCAGGTCTGGAAATGGAAAACTAAATTATTGGTGTGATAGAAAATTGAAATTTAGTGAAATGGTAAAGATAACACTCCAAAAGCAAAATATTTCAAAAATTTGAAACTAAAAATGGGAGGGATAGTGGTGAAATTGAGAATGAGAAGAAATTTAAAAATTCATAGAAAACGCCATCTTTCGCTATAGTAGAAAATAGATATTTTTTTTTGTAATTAGAAAAGTATGAATTAAAAAAAATAGAATCAAGATCTGTGTTGAAGGAGAGCTAGGAATTTAAAAAAACTAATAAAGAAATCCTTTATAAGTGTGGATTCTCTTCCTTCTTTTGATACATAGCTGACCACGATAAAACTATTCCTTACACTTTGCAAAAAACACGTTTTAGAAATTGACAAATTTAGTTTGTAAGAAGCACAGTGCATATAGATAGCAACAGGTTACTGTTTCCTAATACGAGCTTGCACCCCTCTGATTTTACCAGACATTTTACACCCACCACCGTACCCTTGACCACGCATTTTCTCAATTCCAAGTCCCAGACTATTTAATTTTACAAGAGGCAGGTTGGTACTTTGTAAGAGCCTCGCCACTGAGAGATCACGCTTCCACATATCCTAAAAACTCCACTCATACTTTAAATGAAAGTATGTCCAGAAATCTAATAGGCCTACACTTATTTGTCAAACTGTTTCAACAGCCGTTGTTTTATCTGCTAGTACAAAAAAAATTGTCCTGCTTTAATGAACTTAACTATTTTATAAAGGATCACTTCTCCAGAAGCTTCAATTAACTCACTTTGAATAGTTTTACTGATAAATGTAGCAGTTTTAGGTGCTGTTTTCAGGTGATTCATTAAAGCAGTGCCACCAGCATCTATACAAAATCTCAAAAGAGCTCTGAAATTTCCCTCATTTTCCGTGTCATAATTTTCTGTAAGCTCTGCTTTCTCAATTATCTTCAATTCATTTTTTAACTTCATAGTTTAAACTGACATCAACTGATTGCATCTTGTTTTCGAATGTATTTTTAAATTAAAAATATATTATGATTTAGATTATATGATACTCATTGGAAGAGTCGACGTGCATCATTTCTAATCCTTTTTTGTAATTTTTAAACGGAGTTAATGAGTTAGTGTAAAGCTTCCGAGAGATATTCTACTCCTACATCCTTCCTTTGGTTCAAAAAGTACAAGTACTTTGCAGTAAGCTCCAGCATTCTTGGCACTACGTCAGCCAAACAAACTTGTCCAGCAATGATATTTGAAAATGTCTTGTACTTCATGACTGCACAAAAATAGGGAACTCAGAAGTTAGTTAGTGGTAGAGTCCACGGATCTACTAGAACACAATATTTAAACTCATATTATATAATTTCCTAACCAACAAAAATGCCAATATATTTCATTTATCTAGACCAACGCTTTTTATAAATATTTTAATATTTGAACTAGATCCACTGGTCGAGGGTGATTCACAAATCAAGTTCACTGATGTGCTATTTTACACCATATTCACAATTTCATTTTCTATTGGATCTGGAATTTTTTCTTGAAAAAAGAAAATAAATCTTTCTCTGCTTTTCGTTTTGACATTATAATGTCATTTATGCTGAGACTAGCAACCAAATTACATTAATAGCAAATCAATAACTATTTACTACATGTAATAGCTGGATGAAGTATCATAATCACTATCAACTGCATAAATAAAATAAAAACATCACGATCTCAGTTTATTAAGAGTAAAAAGATAGCAAAAACCACATAGTTAATTAACAATTATAGGTACCGATAAAACGGACACACTCAGCAAGATCCAAGTTTACGACCAATCTAACGAGTCGTTTAGCACCTTTCTAAAAATATAACACTCCTGACTCCACCCTCTTCACTCAAGTAAAAGCATGTGTTACGAGACAGTTGTAAGGGGTGACCATCTTGCGTGTATAAAAATAAAAGGCAAGGTCTTACAAAATTGTGTTATTTGTGTTTTGTTTTCATTATGAAAATTTGACATTTATTTTGGTTTTTGTATTAATTTTTGAACTACCACAGGAGAGCCAACTGACCCTTTGATCACTTCACTCCCCTGAATCCGCGCCTGCCACCTACCACCATAAAAACAATCATGTAAGCCAATGTTACTTATAACTTATAAGTATGGTGACCATATTTTATTTTATTTTTAGAAAAAGTAGGACAAATAAAATGCTAAACATATTATATATGCTATGTGTTAAGGGGGGATATAGATCGAAAATAATAAAGAGAAGGTGGATAAAAATAACACCAAAATGTGTACTAAATCATACCTAAAAACATTAGTTTCATCGTCAATTTCAAAGAACAGATATTAATGTCAAGAAAAACTCTGTCAGTACTGACATATAGATAATTTTAAATTTAAACTTTTGTATTAAACTTTCATTTATTATTATTAATTAATTAATTCAGGATGTTGGTTGCTAATTACTTCAAACTAATACTTAAGTACAAAAGTTCTAATAATGCATAGCATCCAAGCAAAATAGTTCTAGGAACAAAAGGTTTCTAGAAACACCTTTGAGAGGCGTACTACGTAACAAAAAACATAGACCATTGATTTTGGTAAAGCGACCGTTCTGAAAGGTGTCTTTTCCTAACAAAATCTGGTTTTTGGCAAACATATTTTACTTATAAGTGTGCTTTTGTCTTCATCCTACATGTAAGCTTAGCGGTGTTACTCGTTCTGGAGTGTCTCTCCAGAACAATATATATCAACCAGACCAATCAGAAGGTTAGTGGTTAGATAATAATTTCCGCGTTAACGAGTCACGGGTAATGAATGTCCTATCGTCGTCACGTGTCCACACACGCGGCATACAGAGATAAAGAAGGTATAGAAAGGCATCGCCCTTAGCTGACGTGGTGCTATGGACAAAATATGTTTGCGGGGCCCCCCAGTTATTTGTATCCCACCCGAACCCCCGAAAAAATTAATTAAAAATCTTAATTGTTGTTTAATGTTATTAAAGTAGTTTACATACAATATGTAGTAATTAATGTTAGAACCCGTAAAGGTTGATTTTCCCCCAGCCCTTGTTATCCCTCGCTACGGCTTCGGGGGTAACTGATTGATGTCGCAACGACGGCGACGTTGTGTTCAGACAGGTGAGGTGTGGATAGGGGTGGGAAAAAAAGGTCAGCGAGAGTGTTCCGGCAACGTTAGTCACGATCTAACAGAAGGATGTCCCGGGAACCTGAGTCGCGGTGGAACATGAAGAAGTCCCGAGGTGGGGCGGTAGGGTGCTGGTCCAGGCAGCATGAGTCGCGGTGGGAGGTAGGCTGAAGGTGAGAAATGAAAGGGTTAAAACAATATTGCTCCTTCGTAACATAAGACAATTTAATAGCTCTTTCAAACAGGTTGCACACCCGGGTTGGGTAGCCAATCTCCAACTGGCCTATTACAGTCGCAGTTGCATATTAGCATGCTCTGATGCACCCTGAGGTGGAGCACGAGAGCAAATTCCAACACGTGCCGACCAATTAATCACACCGTGTGGTTTTGGATTCTAANTGTCGCATTTCGTAAAGTCTCTGTAACAAAGAAAAACAAATTATTAATATTGGTTGGGGGAAAAAAAGTATTTTGAGAAACCAAATAAGGGTTTTTAGAGTTACGTGCGGAGACACTACTCTATGGAGGACTGGATGAGAGCCTCCCAAACCACTGTTTGACACTTCTCGCTTATCAGAGCCTGCTCTGTAACGCCTGCATCCTCCTCGTATACGTGTCAGCCAGGCGGCCCCAAGCAGGACACACATAGTCGAGGATCGGCCTGAGCAACTGCTTGTACAGTATTAGACCGTTCTTTGTGGACAGGGCGCTACGCTTGTTAAGCAGTGGGCCTAGGATTACCAACCTTTGCCTCGCCTTGTTAAGTCGCTCAGTGGGGTGTTGTTGCCAGGCCAGTTTGGTATCCAGAGTAAGTCCCAGGTACTTAGCACTGTTCATCCATCTGATCTGCTCTCCGAACAGCCGGAGTGGGGCCGGCCTGTGGAAATTTATTTTCCATGTGAAGAGGACTGGTATGCTCTTCTCCACGTTAATACTTGTCCTCCAGGTGGTCAGCCGCCACTTCAAATGCATCAGGTGCGTCTGGAGTCGCCTCTCCACCAGCTGCCCTCGCCACTACACCGCTACTACAGCAATGTCGTCCGCATACAGTACCAACTTGGTGTCTGGGGATTTAGGAATGTCATTCACATACAGACTGAAGAGCACCGGGCCCACAAGGGAACCCTGCGGCACTCCAGCCCAGATGTTTCTGACTTTGTAAGTGGCGTTCCCAAAGGTAGCGGAAAAGGTGCGGTGGGATAGGTAAGATTGTACAACCTTAACTAGTTAGAAATGCAGGTTCAGGGAAAGGAGTTTGAAAAGGAGACCTTCGTGACAAACATGGTCAAATGCCTTTGCCACGTCGAGAAAGACAGCACCAGTCAGCCTGTTGATGTTGAAGTTCCCCGTGACCTGCTCCACGAGCCGGACGAGTTGATGAGACGTAGCATGTCCCGCCCGAAAGCCAAACTGCTCGTCCACCAAGATGCCCACCTCGTGAACATTTCGGGTCAGTCTCGTCAGTAGAAGTCTATCGAACAACTTGCACAAACAGTCGAGCAAGCTTATCGTTCGGTAAGACGAAGTGAGGGCCGAATACTTACCCAGTTTATGAAAGCAGATGACGTCAACGTGCTTTCAGAGCTCAAGGAAGTGACTAAGGAGCAGGATGGCGTTGAATAACTCCACGAGGAAGTTAATCACCTTCAAGGGCAGCTTTCTGAAGACCGCATTATTGATACCGTCGCGTCCGGGGTTCTTGTTTAGTCTTAGAGCTGCTAACACCCGCAACATTTCGGTCGCATCCATGGGTTCAGGTTCATCCAAGGGTCTGTATGAGACCGCACCGATAACCATGAGCCACGTACGCAATGTGCATTGGGTCTTACGGGTCGGCAGTTGGTCCAAATTGTGCCTCTAAGTACTCATTGAGAGCATCGGCCTTCTCCTGGTTGGAGTTGGCCACCCCGCTATGACCTACAATTGGTGGCCTTGGTGCGGGGACCCGTATAAAGTTCCTAGTCATGCGCCACAGTGACCTGTTCTGCACGCAAAGGCTCTCAATCTTGTCCTCCCAGACACTGTTCCGGTATTCTTGGACCATCTCGCGAACCGCATGGACTTTGCTGCTCCAGTTGGCCTTGTCTACCGGGTCCCTCAAGATTTGCCAAGCCTTCCTCAGCCGATTTTTCTACCGGACGTGCCTGAGGATAGAATCGGTCAAAGAAGCCTGTGGCGCCATCTTAGGGAGGTGCCTAGGCGTCGAAGCTTCGAGCGACCCCTTGATGGCGGAAGTTACGAACTCCGCACCGCGATCAATCTACGCTGCTGTTCAAAAGGTAGGGGTGGGTCCCAACCTCCTCTTAACACATTCGTAAACCTGTCCCAGTCAGTGCGCTTTAGGTCGGGTTTTTCGGGGGGGTCTACGAAGGACACCGCGCGTACCAGGTTCACAAGAACGGGGTTGTGATCCGAGTTTAGCTCAGCTAGAGACTTCAGCACTAACCACTTTCTGATCCCTCTGGAGACAACGAAGTCAAGGACGTCCGGAAACCAAGGGGATTGTGTGGGAAGTGGATAGGGGAGGGCCAGAAGCCACCAAGCTGTGTAGATCTATGACGTCACGGAGCAATCCGTCATGAGCGCACATAATCCCAGAGTCCCATGAAGGGTGCTTAGCGTTGAAGTCACCACCGATTAAAACAGGCGTGGTACCTCGAAGCAGCCCTCCATGTCAGCCCTCGTAGCCTGGTTTAACCGGTGGTAGGGAGGGCAGTAGATGTAAATGAGACGCACTGGGCCGGTAGAGGTCACCAGTTGAATAGCCGTTGCCTCCATGTGTTGGAGGAGAGGAAGTGAGATGACGTAATGGTCAAGGCCGCTTTGGACCAGGACTTCAGTCCCACCCCTTCCCACATGCCCCGCTCGGTCACTTCGATGGCAGATAAACTCTGCTAACGAGAACCTCATTGCGAAGCGCAAGTGGGTTTATCCCAACAGCATTACATCGACACGATGCTTTGCCAGGAAGCTTTCAAGCTCAGCCTTCTTCCTCGCGACTTCATTGGTGTTCCAGAGTGCGACCGTGAGCACTGGTGGTCCTTTATTCGGGTGTACTGCCATGAGAGACCAGGTAGAGGATGATGTGCTCCATGACCAGGTGGCCGTGGTTACTCCTTGGAAATTCCTGGACCTTCCTCAAGAGACTCAATGAAAAATCCCATGGATCCAGTCCCGGTATGCCCTTGAGTAGCTCAATGCAATTTTTGAGCTTTACACTGTCACTTTATGGGGTAGGTGTTGGGAACGGGTTGGTTTTGAGGGTGTCAGGGGCGAGAGGGGTAGGTATGAAGAGCGGGTTGGGTGTGGAGGGGGCAGGGGTGGAAGGGGTAGGCGTGGGGAGTGGAAGGAAAGTGTTGGAAGGGTGCAAAGGGGTGGGGATATAGGTGCGGGGTGTGAGGGAGGGGGAAATGAGGGCTGGGATTGGAAGAGGAGTGGTCTTGGATGGGTCCTTGACCAAGAAGGAATAACCAGATGCCACTGGTTCTAGTTAGGTGTTGAGGTGGAGGGGTTGGTCTCCCTGACAGCACACTGGCGAAAGATTGCACCAGTGACTTTGGTGTAGAAGCTGGAGTCATGGTCACCTTTCGTATCGCAACGTTCCCCGGGGGCTTCTGGCCTTCACTTAGACCATCCGTCATCCCTTCTTGACCCTTGGAGGCCCGCACAATCCCTGCCCCCCGCAAGGACTTGTGCGTGGGACAGTCCCACCATGCCAAGGAGTGGGCTCCTGAGCAGTGCAGGCACTTCGGGGGAGATTGTTTCTCCTCCGGGTACCCACTCCTCTCGTGGTCACCGCCAGAGAACCCACACCTATTGTTAGCACGGCAATCCCTCCGCACATGATCAAACCGGAATCAGTTCTTGCACTGAACCGGGCTGGTGGGAGATTTGTACTTCTCCGCCTTGACACGGAGCCCACACAGGACTTATATGGAGTACAACGTTGCAGTATGCTCCTCGGGAGTCAGAGAGATAACGATATTTGACAACCGCTGCTTTCTCCGTTTGTCTTATACCGTTTCCACTGGGAAAGCATCTGGGTGACAGATTTCACGGGGAAACCCATCTCCACCAGCTCTTCCTGGATGTCGCCAGGGTTTTCCCATGTCAGGAGTCCCTTCACCACAACCCTGACCAGACGCTCCCGTCCCAGCTCGTAGGACCTATGCTGGATCCCCAAGCTAGGCAAGAACTTCTGGAGGGTGCGGTAAGCTTTTCAAAGATTGACTGAGGAAGTGCACCCAGACGAACCTCTCAGAAATCTATTTTTTTTTTATAATTCCGCCTCTCCTCTTTATACAAATAAGGTTCCTCCGCCCTTCCCTCATTACCAATTATTTATTGAAATGTTACCATTAAAACCTTAACACAATAATAAATCTCGTTAAAGTTGAGCAACCATGAATCATTTGGGAAGGATTTCAACAATGATAGTTTTAGAAGTATGAACTATAAAACAAGAGAGCACAGTAGTAGTTAAAAAAACAATGATAAAAAGATCGAAATTCAAGATTCAAAAGAGGTATGTAAGCCTTGTGTCGATTGTATCACTGAATCAAAGTGTCGATCTGGCAACGTTGACCAGGCGAACTGCCAGTAAACAACATTTATGTGTGTCAGAACGGCATAACTTATCTGTTTGCAGTACGAAGGCTCGGCAGCACAAACAGAGTACTTGATTGAAGTATAATAGTTATTATTCTTACTGTACACAATGGACAAAGCCAATAAATAGTATGAATGCAGGAAGAAGCAAGGCCTCGTTAGTTTTTTCGACGGCCTCGTGGCGTGCACACGCGCGCCTGCGCTTACTAGATAGGACATCGTTTTAAAATAAAACTAACCATAATAGTAAGAAGACATCAACCGGGTTGAACCCAGAAATTTATTTTGGTTGGGACTGTCACGATGACTCGTAGAAAAATCCTTAAGCCGGACCTTCCAAAGTTTTTTTTTAGCAAAGAATTTCTCTTAAAGTGTTTGAAAATATAATTAGAAATGTTATCATACTCTGTAATCTATGAGCCTATACATTGACAAATAATTCATAAATAAATACACTATTTTTTACTTTCAAGGAAAGGGGGAACGGGAACAGTTGAACCCCCTCCCCCCACCCCAATCCTCTCACCATGTATGGGCATGAACAACAACGTTCTTAAATAACAGGAAATAAGCTTTGCTCTTCTTTTATTTAATTTTTAATGTTTTTTTTAGTACCGCATCTTACCACCCGTTCGGGATGTACGCATTTTTATTTGTTCTTTCAGTTTCCCTCCAGTTTATATTCTTCTGGAGAATTTCATGATTTATGTTTTATTGTTTCAATTCCTTTCCAGTCTATATCCTCCTTGAGCTTTTTTTCTGATTTATATTAAGTTGATTATTTCAATTCTTCTCCAGCCTATCCTCACCAAGAGTTTTTTCTGCTTTCTATTATTTCTTTTAATTCATTTCCGTTCTATATCCTCCTAAAGTTGTCCCTGCTTTATCAATTTTTTTCTGTCAGGTCTTCTCCAAACCTAATCCTTCTGAGAATGGAAGCAAGGTCCACAAACCCAACGTTTGGATATCCTATCCCCTTGTATGCTTATGTTTTTGAGAACCTACATCAAAGTTGACAACACTGTAACTTAGCGGAACACCGACCGAGGGGAAGAACAACACATCAACAAATTTCATCTCACGTTGAACCAACAAACGACTGTTACGACACCGGCCTCGTGCTTCTCACTGTGGGGGTAAAAAAGATGTGTTGTAAACAACCATGACAGTAATGAATGTTGTTTGTGAAAAACTAACAACTTATCTGCATAACATTATCTGTATTCCATGTATTATACACACATATTCTTGAAAACATATAGAAAAAAACGTCCTTGCGCTCAATTCTTAAAAAATAAAATAAAAACTCCAAGGTTTACTTATCTTGATTTGTGAACTTGAAGTACTTATTATTCGAATAATGTTATCACTTTTGAGAGGAGGGAATAAAGATGTTATGAACAATAGGTTTATTAACGAGCAAAAATTGACACTACATGCTGTAACAATATAAATTGAGACGTATATCAAAGAAATACTTTGAACAAAAGGAAGGAAATAGTGTTAGAGACAAAATACCATAAATGGCTTTTTCAGTGAAAAGATGAACACACATATTTTACTTTCACTCGACACGTAGGGGAGAAAATATTGTGATCGTCAAGAAAATCGAACTCGAGATTTTGATAAATGTTGACGTTACATGACCCCCCTGAAATTATTTTTTAAAAAAGTTGTTTTCGCAATGCCATCTTTCTGTCCGTTTGTACCTCGGGCTAGAGCCAAAATTATTTTACCGCTTGGTCTAAAACTTGGTATATGGGTTTTTCATTAGGTGTCCCCGAGTGGTTTTTGGAATTAGATATCTAACCATAAATTTAAGGGTTATTTACTGAAGGGAAAAAAGAGAAAAATCGATTTTCTTGAAATTCGCACTAACGACTTTGATTAACTTTTATATCTACTCATTGTTTATCATCATAAACAATATGGCAATTATCTTTTTCTCATAAAAAATACTTTGCGGGTAGTTTACATGAGGGAAATTTTCCGATTTTCATCATTTTTCCGAAACTATTTGAGATAAGAAATAACTTATCATTGTAAAGTTTTAGTACTATTAAAGATAAAAATCTTTTATTTGAAATATATTTTTATAAAATCAACATTTTCTGAGCTATAGGCAAATGTATATACTTTTTAATTCGGGTATTTGAAAATGAATTTGATTCTTATGCTCTTTGGTGGACAAGGATGTTTATTTTTCCTCGCTTTTTATGTAGCAGTATTCCCAGTTCCTAGTGACATAGAGTAGGTAATGTTTCTACAACGATCAAGACCGTAGCCAAGCCAAAATTTCAGGGGAGCTTTACGTTCGGGGGGCATAACCTCTCATCTACCACAGGCAAAGAAAAATGTCAAATATTAAATGACTTTAGGAGCTATCTGGAGTTTAATGGCAGGGATTAAATACTATTCTATTCATTTGTTCAACATTCCCTCAAAGTTTGAAAATGTTAAATGTATATTGAACACTTCTTAAATAATGACATAAGTGGTGAGTGAGGCTCTTCTCCATTAAAATACGTTTCCACCCTGGAATAAATCCCCCAGTTTTTTCTATATTTATTTCACTCCCTTCTTATATTTTCGAACATAATAAAAAAAAGTCTATAAAGACATCGAATTTTAAAAAAACATCAGGCGAAGACCGTTCTAAATATATTCTTGTTGAATATTCATTTAAAATTATCTTAGGCCTAGTAGGCCAGCTATTCCGACAACCCTGCCTACAGTCAGATTCACGTTGCAAGGCACTTTTTTGACTGTTGCGAAAGTAACTTAAAAAGAGTTTTCACATCGCCAAGTCGTGTGATCAGCAGCATTCATTCACATTTGATATATATTTTTAATATTAATACCTATAAATCAACATTAATAATACAGTAAAATATGATCAATTCCCATCACAAACCAATATGTTTGTATTTTCCTACTAAAAATGAAAGTAGATATTATTGTTTTTTCATTTACTTTAAAAATAAAAGTAAGCATCCAAGATCAGGAAACCAGTGGAAGGACTACCTTGTAAAATTTGAGAAGCGCTATCATTGAAACTCTTAAGAAACGTCCATATATTGAACTATTTGGACTGTTTAGCCGTCACCGAGCAAGAGTTGCAGTGTTGTCATATCTGTCAATTTTGGTCTGAAAGAGTGAAGAGGGAGCGAGCTAACCTGTGGTTTACATGGGTCAAGTTTCTAAGGGAGGGAAAGGGCAGAGTGCGGCTTTTATCTAAGACCACACTCCGCAGAAATCTGCTGCTTTATTTTTAGGTTTAACTCAAATAATCAGTAGTATGGTTTTCTTAATATTTCTTACCTAGTGGAAGAAAACACATTTCATTCGACTTTCTCGTATTAGACTGGTTTGCTGGTGACGAGATTGGGATCAAATCCCAGTAGAGTGTACTGAGGGTGTTTTTTTTCTCCAAACGGTTCCAAACACCTTATTATTATTTATTTATAGCACCGCGCCTACTATACCTTTCGGGTTGTACACTTATGTACTAATTACTCCAATGTGTTAGGCATCAGGAAGGCTAAATTAAGAGGAGATGCATATATATTTTCGTGGAGTGAGAACGGAAAACTATTTAGTAAACACCACTTGAGTGCACCCGACCTGAATTGAACCGTGTTATCCCCGTTTTCAGCATGTCAGTTGAACACGGTGAGTAACACACACTATTAGACTGGATTGCTGGTGGTGGGGAGATTGAATTTCAAATCCCAGCTGTGTTCAATAAGGGTGTTTTTCCCTAAAATTGTTCCTCACTCTCAATCTACTCAAATGTGGATACATTAAATCTAAAATGTCACCTTCCTCATTCCTAGCTAATTAGGGTAATTAATGCATGTGTATAACTCAAATGGGTAGAAAGTCGCAATGAAAAAGAATACTATTGGGACGACTACCAAGAGTGTCGGCGAAACTTTATAAGTATCGGGCAAGGTAGTTGTAAAGAAATATATTTTTGAGAGGTTTTTAAGGGATTGACTCCAAGACAATGGAAAATGTTTGAAAATGGAATGCCACTAAAAGCTATTTTGGGTGGCCCTTAAGCATATTACTTTGCGTATTGCTACCTGCGAGTCCTACACCTAAGCTCAGTAGGCAGTCTGCCTGTCCACTGAGCGGTTCCAGGTTTGATTTCCGGCATGGCCTAAATACATATTTTTGGTTTAATTTGGATTTACCTTGCCCACGGCGATGAATTAACGGTCGGGGGGCTGGGTGTGGTGTTTGTTCTATATTTAGGTTAATTCGTGTGCTGATATAATCACTTGGCGCAGAAAGTGCACGCTAAATACCCAAAATAAATGAAAAATGAAAATGCTAGCTGTGTGTACTTTTAATTACACTCAACCAATTTAATAGTGTATGTCACTCTTATACAGTCAAGAGTGTGCTCATAACTCTTAGCATTGACATTTTTACTTAAATCTCAGATTGTTTAGGTATTGTGATGAACTGCTGTGTGCTGTGTTTTGATATTCCATTACAATTTGAGTGGATGATAATCATCAGTAGTTTCACGTTTAGGTGTGTTTTGAGCATAGTTCTGGTGTACTTTTATGAAGGCAGAATATGTAATTGGCTGTAAAGGTGGATACTGAAACACATAGACTACCAAGAGTGTCGGCGAAACTTTATAAGTATCGGGCAAGGTAGTTGTAAAGAAATATATTTTTGAGAGGTTTTTAAGGGATTGACTCCAAGACAATGGAAAATGTTTGAAAATGGAATGCCACTAAAAGCTATTTTGGGTGGCCCTTAAGCATATTACTTTGCGTATTGCTACCTGCGAGTCCTACACCTAAGCTCAGTAGGCAGTCTGCCTGTCCACTGAGCGGTTCCAGGTTTGATTTCCGGCATGGCCTAAATACATATTTTTGGTTTAATTTGGATTTACCTTGCCCACGGCGATGAATTAACGGTCGGGGGGCTGGGTGTGGTGTTTGTTCTATATTTAGGTTAATTCGTGTGCTGATATAATCACTTGGCGCAGAAAGTGCACGCTAAATACCCAAAATAAATGAAAAATGAAAATGCTAGCTGTGTGTACTTTTAATTACACTCAACCAATTTAATAGTGTATGTCACTCTTATACAGTCAAGAGTGTGCTCATAACTCTTAGCATTGACATTTTTACTTAAATCTCAGATTGTTTAGGTATTGTGATGAACTGCTGTGTGCTGTGTTTTGATATTCCATTACAATTTGAGTGGATGATAATCATCAGTAGTTTCACGTTTAGGTGTGTTTTGAGCATAGTTCTGGTGTACTTTTATGAAGGCAGAATATGTAATTGGCTGTAAAGGTGGATACTGAAACACATATAAATATGTAAAAAAGAAAAACGAGGGAAGTTGGGAGGTGCGAAGTTTCCCAAGATAGAATGCGAGTACGAAAAAACATAAATGTTTGAGATCCATTGCTCTAAGTTAGAGGTACTCGTGCTAAAATATTTCCGGGTTAGAGTACAGCATACCTATCAATTTTCTCAGAATACCACACTGAGATAGTAATATATGAATGTGATAGTTAACCACAGTGATTTAAGCCAATATTATTTATATATTTATTTGAGGTCGGGCACAAAGCTTATTTATTGTTTTATTCAACTTAAAAAAATATATATTTACTCACAGCCCTTTCATAAAAACTTCTAACGAGCATAGCTTCAAAATGGCGACCGAAGAATTTAAACCACGTGGTTGAACATGACGGTAAACAAGTGTTTTATAATGATGCACCCACGCAGTTGACGAAAATATTTTATTCAGTTAAATATTTCGAAATACGATAAAATAATCACAAAATAATTTATTATATATAAAAAAGACTAGTATTTTCTCTTTTCCAAGTAAATATGATGCCTGTATTAAAAGATATTGATGTATGCATTATATTACAGACAATAAATAACGTTCCAAAATTATGAATGGGTATTTATAATTATGTTTGAAATATTGTTTCGAGGTGGATAAAAAGTAATTATTAAGAGCAATGAAATAGTATGAGTAAACTTAAATTTAGGTTATTTTAAATGTAAAATATAATAGGTAATTAAAAGACTTTACATTTATAACAAAACCGTGTTTTTTTACAAATGTTGGCAACCCAAAACCTAAATATGTATATGAGTTTCGAACTGTCATCCAGGTAAAAACCTATCGTGTACAGACTCTGATCTATTTAGCTTTGTTGTCTGACTAATGGGGACAATCAAAAACTTTTTTTTAATGTACATAAATATTAAATGGTGGTGACAATCTATATATTTGTATTTTATTGCTTTGTCCAGACCGCAAAAAAGGCAGGTTTTTTGTCCAATTTCGGAATGGGTGCGGGGGATCCTGATCGTTTTTATAGGGGGGCATAAATTATAAATAGCATAGCTACTTACAATGTTAGCTTTCTGTTTAAAGCCATTTAATAGTTTCTCATTCATATATGTATGTTTTAATCCGTGGTCAACCTCGCCATTTTTATAAAATCAGATAGTATTTATAGACTTTTTGGTGTGGCCCTGTAGCAATTTAAAAAAATGTTTACTTTAGAAGCTATGAGTGTTATTCGCCATGTTTTTTTAAATTAGTTTCTTTCCAAGCCATTTAAAGTGTTCCTCACCTAGACTTTTTTGAAATTGTGATGCCCCTTGAAGCTATTTAGAGTTATCCTCATCTTAATTTTTTACGATAGATAGATACCTCTAGAAGATAACCTTTAAAATGGTCTTCCACCGACAAAATTTTGAAAATTGAATTATTTCAGAAACTAAGCTATTCGGGATGGTCCTAGCCTGAAAATTCTTCAAAATTACATGCATCTAGAATCTATTTGGAATTGTCCTCCTCTTGACATTTTTGAAATTTGGATGACCTTGGAAGCTATTTAGAGCTTTCCACCCCTCACTTTTTGTGCCAGTTAGATGCCTCTAGTCTAGTAGTTATTTGAAGCGGTCTTCTTTGGCAAATTTTTGACAATAGAATCCATTTAGAAGTCATTTGGAGTTTGATTTAAGGGCATCTTTCAGCTTAGTATTCTATAATATCAGAAGATTTGAAATATATCTAGGCGGGTGGGGGAATTTATTTCAGGGAGGGGTAAATTATTTCCAGGGTGACAGAGTCCCCCACATACTCTATATTCGCTATTCATGGATGGACTGCTCTCAGGAGATAATAAGTCTCTTTGGTGTGTGGTAGTCTACCGTCTTTTGGCGGAACAATGTTCGTGACTCGCTATGTCCGACAAATATTATTACATGAAAACGAATAGTTTTTCCACACTTGCGTGAATCATATAGAAAATTGAATAAACGTGGATGAGTAACGCACGTGTGGACCCGGCTTAAGAGGTGTATGCGCGTAAAAAGATAAAAAGTGGTTCAATTTATCTGTGTTGTATATTCTTTCTAAAATTTGAACTTTCGTTTTTTTTAAATAAATTTTCTAACCTTCACAAGGAGATCAACTTACCCTTTGGAAACCCCCCCCCCCTGTCACTTATCCACCTCTAG
>CABFOW010001078.1:58472-114571 GCA_902141385.1 Timema californicum
ACCAACCTCTGCATCCAACAAATTAACCCCAAGTCAACTAACCTCCACATAGAAAGCCATTCAAACAGTAAACTACGTTAACCTGAAGTTTTAACTCGGGATGATACTAAACCTCCGCTTAGTTAACCAGTGGTTTAATTCGATATTGAAACATCGGCCCTAACAGTATTTGACATGGAAACAGATTAACGAATAAAGGACATATTTTATCCTTGAATTTCAAACAAAATAGGGACTCATAATTGAGGAAATTACAATAGCTTCATGCCTAAGTTTAACTTTATTTCTTAATTCATGGTTGAAAAACTGCAGAAATGCTATAACGGTGTCAAATAAAATACAGAAATATTTCGAGCATGAACCTCTGGAGCACCAGCGCACTACAGTATGAAGAAGATGGTGTTCAAACTCCTCATCGTCTTCACACAGCTGACGGAACAATCTGCTATTTAATGAATGTGCTCTAATTTTGTTTATCACTGATATTACAATGTTCATAGTTGAATTAAGACATTGACTTAGCTTTTTGGCGACAAGATGTTGACGGTGAATGATACAGTGGATAGAAAATAAACTTGAATTCATTTTCTTAAAAATGCGATTAAACCCAAGTGGTTACCTAGAATTGGTCATGCTCCATCTGTTGCGCATGAGATAATATTCTTTATTGGAATCTCTTTGCTCTTTAGATACCATTGTAGCGCTTCAAAAAATGACTCTCCATTTGTGTTAGTTGTCATTGAGTTACAGAACAGCATTTCTTTATATAGTGCTTCATTGTCTCGCACAGTTGTTTCATCCAATTGAATACCAAATTCCTAGTTGCACAGATTTGCACACAGTTGACTTTCGATGTCTTTGCTCAGTTCCTCAATACGGCGCGATAGTGTTGTTACTGAAAGGGATGGATTTTAAAATATTCGCTACATTAACCTTTAGAACAATAGTTAGAACTTTAGATACACATGGCAGAACTAATTTTTCACCTACTATGTTAGATAGCCGACATTTTGATATTATTTTGAAAATATTGTAAGAAGCCACCAGTCCATTATCGACACAAGATGGACGACGGTGATCTGTTGGTAGGGGAATGAAGCCGCACTGCAGATAACTAACAGTAAACTGTCGTACTTTCTCTTGTCTTGGTTTTATTTTATTTTAGTAGAAGTGGAAGTAGAGAGTTCACTTCCATCAAGCACTTCGTATTACCCTTTGGCTTTAAGTATATTTCCTATCTTGGTTTTTTAATCAAAAGTTAAAGTATAGAGGTTACTTCCATCAGGCACTTCAATATTACCCTTTAAATATTTTTCCTGTCTTGGTTCATTAAATACATTAAATATCATGAACTTGTATACTTAAATTTATTTTATATTTAGCTATCATATTGAAAACACGTATTTGAAAAAACATGCTTTTATTTCTTTAAAAATATATTAAGACTAAACAACTAAACCAAATCGATAAGAATAAGTGAAGCTATTTTGGTCTGATATTCAAACTTCAGTGACCACATTTAAAAAAAAAATCCCTCTAGTAGCAAAATTGATTAAATTGATGGAAATACCATATTTGCTAAAACACTGTAGTCAATAGTTTGGTATAGGAGTTTAATTGGCTGTTAGTATATTTTCAATTCTTAGTTTGTTTGTTTTTTGTGAAGTCAAGAAATAGTATAGACTAACCAATACCTTTTATTATTTATAATTAATCTAACATGAAGAGTTTGTCCAAGATTCTTACAGTTTGGACTTGTTGAATAGTTATTTGGTATCCGCAGTGGGTGACTTATGTCTCTACTCATTGTGAACACCCGCTTCATCCCCCACCCTGATCGCTTTCGTGCCATCCAACAATAAATCACTGATTGACGGATGAAAGGAATCGCAATCATTGTGGGTGACAAACAAGAGTGTGTCCATTGTTGTAAAAAAAGTAAATTAGATACTTATACCCACAAACAGTTCGTCATATTTGTTAAATAAGATAGCAGTGTAAAATGTTCTTCAATCTATTACATGTAAAACCGATCAGAAGTTTACGCTCAGTTATCCTAAAGTATTTGACGAGAATAAAAATAACGTAATATTAACCTATGCATTTATGGAAGATATTTTTTTTAAACTCACCAATCATAATAATAATAATAATAATAATAATAATCCTTATAAAATTAATAAGGGCAGAATAAACAATAATTTCGTAACCTAACAAAAATGCAGTCGCAACTAAGTTATTAGCTCGTGGAGAATAAACAAATACAGAAGCGTATCGCCTCAGCCAATGAGCTAAATAATGAAGAGAGGATTGTGTCATACAGTGAAAATTCTCAACTAGGTATAAGGGAGGTAAAGTAATATGTAGAAAATTCCTTCGTGTCAAACACGGTCAAAGGTTTTTGACACGGCAAGCAAGACAGCCCTAAACAGTTTGTTGAAGTTGGACTTCCTAGTGATCTGCTCAACAAGGCAGATAAGCTTGTGAGACGTCACCCGTCCTGCCCTAAAGCCAAACTACTCATCTATGATCCATCAAGATCCAAACTAGTAATAGTCGTTCGAACACCTTACCAAACAAGTCGATGAAACAGATCGATTGGTAATACTAGGGAAGTGGCAGGTTATTACCCGATTTGTGGCAGAAAAGGACGTTAGCGTGTTTCCAGAGCTCAGGGAAATTACCCAGGAGCAGAATCGCCTTGAACAACTCTACGAGGAAGTCTATCGCCTTCAAGGACAGATTTCAGGGGCTCGAGTTTTTAATATCATCAGATCCGGGAGCCTTACTAAGTTTTAAAGTAGCTAAGAGCCATAACATTTCTTCCCCGTCCATGAGCTCGAGTCCACCTAAGGGTCTAAGAAACCGCATCAATAATCTCTTTAACGTGGGTAAAATGCGCTGAGTCTGACAGATTGCCATTTATTACGAATTGTGCCTCTAAATGCTCGGAAAGAACGTTGACCTTATCCTGGTTGGAGTTGGCCTCCCTGTTCCGTTTCGCAATAGGTAGCCTTGGTGTGGGTATCCATATTAAGCTACTCGTTATCTAACACAAGGACCAATCCTGTGCACATAGGCTATCAATCTTGTCCTTCCAGTCACTGTTCCAGTATTATCGAACCATCTCGCTAGCCACATGCATTTATTTTTGTTTCAGTTGGTCTTTTCTACTGGGTACCTCAGCATTTTTCTCAGCAAATTTTTCTTTCGGGAATGGTTGGAGATATAATCAGGAAAGTAATCCTGTGCTACCCTCCTAAGATAGTGTCTGGGCGTCGAGTTTAGAACGCTCTTTTTATGGCAAAAGCTATGCATCTAATCCCTTTTGCTAACAACAAAGTCTAAGACGTCTGGGTGAGTATTGATTCAGTTAGGGAAGGGGGTGAGGTCATAATGGCCGTAAACTACCAAACAGTTTTAATCTATAAAATTATAGAGCAAATTGCTGCAACCATCCATAATCATGAAGTCCCATGATATGGGATGTGCGTGGTCGTCACCCCTGTTTAAAAAGGTGGGGTATCACCTAACATCGCATTCATATCGACCTCCATGACTAGGTTTAACCACAGGGGGGTACGGTGTAAGTTGGATGAATTGAAATGAGACGCGTTTGTCTGGTATTGGTCTCCAGTTATATAGACAATACCTTCATGTGTTGTAGAGGAGGAAACAAAATGGCGATATGTTCGAAGCCTTTGCAGACCAAAATGGTTATCCTGCCCCCGCATATCCTACAAGGTCACTTTGATGGTAGATGAACTCTGTCAACAAGAGCTTATTGGATACATATGTGGGTTCCCCCAAAAGTATTATGTCGATTAGGTGTTTAGCCAGGAAACTTTCCAGCTCAGTCTTCTGCACCGAGACTCCATTGGCGTTCCAGAGTATGACAGTGAACTCCTTCAACCCCTTCTCAGGTGGATCCACCAATTATATAGCAATATAAGCTTGGTACAATCCCACTCTAAACAAATTAATCGCCATTGACGGACAGGGGAGGATACAATAATAGGGCGAGAAAGTATACTGGGCGAAAGGAAAATGATGTGGCTTGGAGCGGTAACCTATGACGCCATCGCCAAAAAATCAAAGTTCCCTCTTGAATGTTCTGGAACCATTTTCGTAGGCTTGACACTGCTGGATAGGTGGCGTGACCTCCGCACAACCAGGCCGGGCAACGCATGAGTTCAGCCGTGCACCATAATATAGTCACTTTCAGTAACAGCTAGAGTACTAAGTCAAAATGTAGCTGAGGTAAATGATGGATGTTAGAGCTGGAGGTGAGTTACCTAAATCACAATTTTCAATCTAGTAGCGTCATATTCACTACATGCTGATTAGGTCAGTCTTGAAGTCCACGTGGCAGGCCTTTCCATACTTTTACTCTACAGAAAACTTAACGCGCAACGGCCCAAACTCACCTATTCAGTTTCCAAATGGAAAGAGGGGACACTTTATTTGGAACAGTTCTAACTATTCACAAATCTTGGCTCCATCTAATTGTAAGCTAGTCGTATTTTCTAGCAATAATGTATAGGCTATACTGATTTTTGCAGGAAATTACATCTTAAAGGCCTTATTTCCTATAACTATCCTACTATATCGTATGATTCTGCTAAGGGAAAAACCTTTCAGATGTATATTTCTTCAAATCAGTGTATATTATATTTGGACACAAAATCATGTTTTTTTTAAACCCTTTAGCGAAAAATCATCTCAGCACACTCGTTCAGGATACGAATCACTACCTTCCCTTGACCAGCAACTCAATCCACCTTCCAGCCGGTTAGTTTTTACTATAGTTTGCTAATTTAAAATAAATAATCTTTCAAAGTAAGCATTTGAGCTATCAATATAATTTTTAACGATAGCACTTTGATAGGGACATTATTAATATTATCACTGCCGATAATTATTTAAATCTTTTGATAAGAGGCGCGAGAACTGAACTTTACTCTGTACTCCAATTGAAATACTTCGAAATCTCTAAATGCCTAAATGAGTAGCAAGTTCGATATCAGCTGTTGACAAAATTTTATGCACTCAATTAACTCTTTATCACCATTGCTGACGTATATCTTTGTGGACGCTATTCAAAGTAGTTGAATACAAAGTTTTAATCGGGCCGCTGTAATCAAACAACTTTGATTGTATGTGCAAAAATAAACTCGCGTATTCGATTTTCAATTCCGGCTCAAAGAGCGAATTCCGTTCAGATTGATTCCACCATCTCTTTTTAATATTATTTTCTAACCAAAAGGTGGCTATTTTCGTCTTGTACTGTGCTCCCTTCAGTGATAAAATTCTAGATTATATTTTTGCATGCGGTGTTTGAAGATTACCACTTCGTAAACCGATTGCTATAGCAAGATAGCGGTAGGAAGGATATTATCAGACAGTTATAAAAGCTACTATACCTAGTTTCATGTATTAATGCGTCAAGTCAAGTGTTCTGCAGCTGTCACTTTTAATACTGCGGAAGGCCACATGTAGCTGGAAAGCCCTTTGGGGGATCCCTTCGGAGATTTAGTTGGATGACAATGTCACTTTTAATAGATACTAGATAGTATAAATACTTTACAATAATACTAGTAATATAATCAAATGTTATCAATGTTGACCGCAAAAAGTTTGAATATTCTAAAAGGTACTTCCTGCCACGTTTTTACCCCACCATGTATATACCACCCATTCAGCTTACCTTCATAGAACAACACTAAGTAATGAGGTGGAGAGGATAAAGGTATATTTAGAGGATATGTACCCACATTTACGTGGAAGGAAAGGGGGAAGCCATTTAGGGAAAAACTCTAGGTGTATCCGTCTGAGATTCGAAACCAGATCCTCACATCACCATCAAACAAGGCTAAAGGAGACCCAAATTTGCTCCCCACGTGGTTCAAACAGGAAATGATGGTGATATTATCTCTCGCATTCATGGAATCCAGGTAGTGTGCGACGTCGACTGTCGTTATTGCGATGGACTTGTTTGAAGACATCACTCATGAGTTACGGCTCACCTAGTGCCACGAACTATGGCGGTCAGGTAAAAATAACCCACCCTGACGAGTTCCCGAGTTACGAGCCAAAAACATTTCCCCCGAAGCCCACACCTGAGGTTTCCCTTGGCTAGACAACAGGAGCGTTAGGGATAGAAAGGGGAACCTTCTCTAAAATAGCTCCACGTATGATGAGGTGCTCTCATTGTTTTGTTAAATTACTTGCGTCAGATCTTTTGGGAATAGGAGTATTAATTACGCGTAATTATATGGTTCAGACGATTGAGTCATCGAATATTCGCCAGCTGCGCCTTCATTTATGTAGGCTACATTCCGTATATCCTGAAAGGTTTCAGCCTTACCTTGATGAATTACACTATGGCCCTATCTTATACGCTATACCACAGTGGAATAATACGAGGTAAGACTATTTATTATATTACAGGGTAGACCAAAAGTAGCAAGCGTACTTGATTAGACAATACTACAGCTCCCGGGTTCAAGTCCTGGCATGGCAAAAAAAAATCATTGGTGAAATGTTGGTTTCACCTTTCACAGGGATGAATTAACGCCTGGGGGCTGGACGTTGTGTCTATTCTAGATTTATATTAGTTTATAAGTCGTTGGCTGATCATATAATCAGTCGGTTCAGAAAGTACACATTAAATACCTCAAATAAATGAACATGACAATATTGCAGCCTATTAGACCAGCCATAGGAGATCCCGCCAAGATAAGACTGTAAACTTTCACCATAAACTGAGGGCATGTGAATGTAAATCATCCCGTTACATTTTCTAAATAAGTTATAGCTTACACAGTCGATTTTGCTCCATTTTTGCTAACATGATCCCGGTAATCAGGTGCTACACTGTTAAATAACGCCTATGGCGACAGTTTTAATGTGGCAGGCTAGCTTGAAATCAAGTTGGCCTGTCACATTAAAAAATTGTAATAATTATCAAGGGCCTAGGGATGATTACAGGTTTTTGGGGTGGAGGGAGACTAAGGCCAAAATTAACTTGTAGTGACCCTGAAAATAAAGTAGAGTCCCTTTATAAATCAGAGCAAACCCCATAACAGTGGCACCCCTAACACAGCTACAGTACAAGGAAATTTGATCGCAAACTAAACTAAATAATGTGTCTACAAGTAGACACCTTCGGCACCCAAATAAAGAGCTTTCAGTGCTCATATCAATATTTAGGTAGAGTGGAGGTGGGGCTAGCAGCCCTTAAACCCCCTCCATTCTTACCCCCTGATAATTAGATTGATTTAACAATACACACTTTTGATTTCGTGAACATACGAGCACAAATGAAGCAAAATCGATTGTTATAGATTATAACTTTTTTGTAAAATGTGACAGGATAGCTTGATGTACAGGTAGATTGTTTATCAAGTCCAATAGACTGCGAGCTACTGACAAGAGAAAGCTCTGTTTACAAGGTTTTCTTATTAACCATTTACAGACACGTAGTGACGGTTAAGGGAGACCTGAGGGTCTGAATACCCCCCTCCCCCCCGAAATATTAACGAATGCTACATTCAATTAAATTTAAAATTAACCTCTTCGAAATATATTTTTATTCGTAAATTATTCCTAAAAAATTTAATATTAGCTATGAATTATTCTCATATACTCTACATGCAACGTAAGCGATTCTTTAAGCTAACCTGTCCCAAACTTTTTTGCTTGAGAGCCTAATCTAATATTTTCCCGGCCTTGCGACCTAGGTGGCCATTACATGGTAGTTTTAACTGTATATTATTTTTAGATTAGTGTTTATTAGATTAACTTAATTGAATAGTTAAACTAACAAAAACAGAATGAATTTTAATAACTTTCTAATCAGATAAAATGTCAATGAAAATTTGACTTTTTTATAATGTCCAGAGTGACCAAATAAATGGTACCACCCAACCCCACAAACTTTCTCATATTGTATATTATAGCTTCGAAGATAATTTTCAAAAATAGGTTTTGAGTGAACTACCTTAAGTATGTTTTCCTCATAAAACAAATGCGTCACCATGTTAATCCTAATAAAAACTCTCTTTCTCACTTTATATGTATGTATTTATAATCCATCTTCAAGTTCAATTTCAAAAAAATTCAAGTTTTCTATAATTTATCGTAAGTAAACTACCCTTAAATTAATTTATTTTAGATTAATAAAGATACATTATCATTGATAATATAAAATAGTCCTCCGATACCAATTTTGAACCAAATCGTTAGAGCTATTTTCAACAAAATGTAATTTTACAAAAATTAGTTACTAACGTTAGAGTTTTTTTTTAAATTTTTAATTTAAAAAATCACTCATTTGTAAACTATCCTTTATTAAAGGACTATGGTAAAAAATATACACTTTTGAGGTAAAATCTAAATATCAAGTTTGAACCAAATTCACCAAACTGTTTCTAATCCATGGCCAGGCACAAACTGACATACAGACAGACAAGAATTCTAAAGAACCACTTTTTTGTGTTAGTGTTTATATACAATGTAAAGATTCGTCAATATCTCTGGATCAATTTATTTCACAGTCACAATTACATTCTTGGAGACGGTGACCTGGCGGTCTAGGAGTAAGGTGTCAGACTTCTGTGCTGGCGGCCGGGGTTCAATCCTCGGTCCCGGCACAGATTTATCTGATTACCAAACCCTTCCTTCACCTCTGACAATACATCTTGTGAATGTGGGGAATGCCAGGCCTCCGCCGTGGTTCGGATTCCACGTTAAACTGTAGGTCCTCCATTTCATCTCATTATCACCCTACCATTACACATTAGCGTAAGTGCGTATAACCCGAACGGGTAGTAAGATGCGGTTCTAATAATAATAATAATAATAATATTCTTGGAGAGTTTCTTTTCAGTTTTAATTTGTTTCGATAAAATGTTGTCAGTTAAATTGAATCAATTTAATAACTTTTTAATCCTTCGAAATTAATCGAAAATTACGCAAAATCTTCCCGTTAAAATGCGACTTCATTGCAAAATTTGGTGTGTGACAAAAACCGTTTTTGAATGACCACCGTGCTGCTTCATTTTGTAGGTGATCTCCAAGGGTCCCATACACGATTATGCATGCATGACAGTCACCGTGATTGTCATGCAAAACTGATCGTATATGGCTGTGCATGGAGGTGACTGATACGCCAGGATTGTGCATGAAGGATTTCAAGCATGTTTGATTTTTGGCCCATGATTGACATGTAAGTTGGTGATTGAAATGCAAGCATGAACGTGAATGGGGCTTACTGACAGCACATCTTCATTCAAGGGTTATTTCTCACAGCGTGAACATGGGAGATACAGAGTGTTTACGCGATTTCATCAATCAGCCATATTTACCTATTCACTGTACAAACCAAAGGCGACTGGCACGTATATCATGCATGCATACATGATCGTGTATGTGCCCATTAAGAGTTTGAGTGTTATGTTGATAGGTAGAGTATAACGTAATTCATTCCGAGGATCCGGGCAATTTTTTGTTTGGTCTTGATCGTTAAAAGACCTTAAAATCCATGTTCACAGAGGTAGGCTATTTTGTCAGCAGAGGTAAAAGCGCCTTTTCAACTTCACGAGTGAGAATGGGTTTGTCCATGATACATAATTTTTGGCAATATTTCTTGAGGCCTTCCCGTGACTCTCAGGAACATCCTTGCAGCCCTCGTTTGGGTCGCGACCGCGGGTTTGGGAACCACTGATATAAGCCATACATTCGTTCAGTGAATATTTTCGTGACCTGTGACGTCATGAATCATATGGCACGTACTCGTTTATTTAAGAACCACCATGCAACTTTTTTTAGCTCCGTGTCTTACTACCCGTTTGGGTTATACGCTAATGTACTAGTTACGAGAATGATTTTAGGTATGAGGACGGTTATATTTAAAGGAAATGTGCCCGCATTTGCGTTGAGAGAGTGTGTAAAACTACTTCGGAAAAAACACTCTCATTACACCCGATCAAGATTTGAACCTCGATCTCCTCGTCATCGGCAGTCTAGTCTAACACGAAAGTAGCGCGTTTGACCAGGCAGTCGCCGAGGCAAGTTCATGCAACATTGTCGAAGATGTAAGTAAAGGCTTTACCCCAACCTCTTAAATTTAACTATCGATATCTCGAAACGTTCGATTAGAGCTTAGATACCGATTTTGAATAGCTTTATAAATACGTGCCTGCCAACATCGAAAGGTTATTAAAATGTCAAATGTATAACAAGCGTGTAAAGTTAATTATTATTTGTAATAAGTTTTTAAGATGTAGGATGAATGGTCAGCATTTTAAAATATATATTTAAATCTCCAAGAAAATCAGTAAAAGCCCCAATGTCTGTAAATACAATTCTTTAATAATTAAGTAGCATATTTATAAAATTTTTCCGTCTTTCCGATGTACCACATTAGTATTTACGAGTATTACAGCTTTGATTTAATATTAGGCTACTTATATTCGCGAGTAATTCGCGACGAACTACTCTAGCCGGTGCTTGGCTGTTACACACACACACACACACACACACACACACACACACACACACACACACACACCAGATGTTTGTGTTTTTCTGGTCTATAAATAAGTCAACCGTAGCTTTTGATGGTCGTGTTCCAGAGAACTGGTTAAGACCAGATTATAAGATGCCTTTGAGCCGCATTTTTTGTAAGAACAAAATTATATCGATAAACGATTGTGCTACTTCCATTGTTATAGTTGGGTCCAATGGTATATTTACGGAAAATAGCGTCTATGGCCAACACAGAAATTGCACCCCTGTCCAAACATTTGACACCCATATTTTAAATAACTTTACCATAAATCATGATATCAGTTCAGAAATTCAAGTCAAGCTCGTTAATTTCTAAACTAACAAGTTATGACACCAAATGAAATCTATTGTTGTTGTTATAGTTGTTTTACCTGATGCAAAATGGTCAATGATATGATCAAAGTCAGGTTTTTTTTTCTAGTTGCGTTGCGTTCTACACTTAGCAGAGCAAATCATAGAGTCTGCTTTGACGCGTTAAGGCTCTCTAATATGATAGTATTAGTTTTAACTTTCTGAATGATTTATCATAGATGGCGATGGAAGACGCTCTCATATCCGTACTGAACAATAAATTCGAGAAGATGTTTAGGTATTGATAGTTTAATATTGGCCCGCCTTGATAATGATATTCTGTAATCCAAAATTTCTTCATATATCTGTTGTCCATCAACATCAGAACTGTAAGATTCGTTCAAAGTTTCGTACTTATTACTCACGTCGTTTCTGTTGCCACCATGACACAGTCCCTCAATACCGAGAAGGAACCCAAACTTAGCGTCAGTGTCGTGAAAATGAGCCAGCTTTCATCCATTTTTATGTGAACACGGTTAAGTGATTTTAGTATTTCCCAGCGTTGTGTTGAACGAGAGAAAAACACATAGAGATCTTAAATGGTTTCAAAGAGTGCCGGTCAACTGCCGTGCTAAGTTTCCAACAGTGATTGTGACGTTACATGTTGTTGTGGGTAATACTCAAGGCCGTAGCCATGGTAGGGAAGGGCAGATTCAACCCCCTCCAAGTTGACAAAAAATAAATTTTAAAAATACTGCTATATTTACGGTTTTAACAAGACCAAAATAAAGACACACGGAACTATTTAACAACTCACTACCATGTTGGTGCTTGGGCACATTAAAAAAAATCTGTGTTTATTATTCAGGCAACAAAGCTTGGTAGACCAATGTCAAGATATTTACAAAGGAAATAGGAAGTATTAGCATGGTATTAGCGAGTGTGAAAAGAATGATGGAAGGGGGTAGGTTTTTGAGATGAGGAAAAAGCAAAACCATTCAGATTGAACTACGGTGCTTCCGAGTAAAAGTACACTTTGTAAATGAGCCGGCAAAGAAAGAAGAATGAGAGGGAGGGATTCGAAAGAGGGGGCTTTCAATCAATCACCAACTTCTTGAGAACAGAATACCTGGAGATGACGCGCACGGATGTGTGTCTTGAATATTTGCTTCCCCTTCACTCTAATATGTAGAGGAGGTAACGATTACTATTACAAGGTAAATACACGATAAGGAAATAAAGAGGGACCATGTTGCTGAAACATAGAATAATACTTAGGTAACAGAAATAAATTTATTGTAACAAAAAATAAGATGAGATAAAGGTTTACAGTAGAATAACAAGAATTAAAGTTAAAGATCGGGTACAGTATATAGTGTCAGAAATATCAGTTCGGAGTATTAAGTATAAATTCAAAGCAAAAAGGAAAACAACACCTTTAGATTAAACATATGGTAAGATTAAACAACTCCAGAAATATAGGACCTTGTCGTAGCTCGGGAGAATAAGTGTATAAAACAACACAGTAACGGTTAAAAGGGGAGTTATTATTATTATTATTATTATTATTATTATTATTATTATTATTATTATTAGCACCGCATCTTACTACCCGTTTGGGTTATACGCACTCACGCTAATGTGTAATGGTAGGGTGATTGTGAGATGAAATGGAGGACCTACAGTTTAACGTGGAATCTGAACCACGGTGGAGGCCTGGCCTTCCCCACGTTCACAAGATGTCTTGTCAGAGGTGAAGGAAGGGTTTGGTAAGCAGATAAATCTGTGCCGGGACCGAGGATTGAACCCCAGCCGCCAGCACAGAAGTCTGACACCTTACCCCTAGACCGCCAGGTCACCCATGAACTCAGAATAGTTAAATGAATACATGGTTTAGAAGAACATGACCACTTGGTCCTCCTTATGTAGAAAGCTTAAAGCCCCCGTATTTAATCTATGTCAAATGGACATAAGAAAAATATAGCCAGACCATCTGACGATAGTTATTAACCAATTACTTTGGCTAAATAAAACATATCTGAAGGACATACAACATAATCAGTCATTCATACTAAAAATCAAACATGTTAGAAGGACATAAATAACATAATTATTTGTTCTGATCAAGGACAACATGTCTGAAGGACATACAACATAATTAGTCTTTCAGACTAAAAATTGAACATGTCAGAAGGACATAAAAACATAACTATTGAGCATAACTTCAGCTAGTATCTGAAGGACACATAAAAACATTCTTACAAAAAAACAAACTGTATCGGAAGGACATAGTATTTAAAGTCGGAGATATAAGGTGATACTTAATCGGATCTGGTGAGGCTTCTTCTGTGACCCGGTGGTGAGTCCGAATCCTGATCCATTGTGACCACCAGTATTAGTGACGCTGGAGATTAGTTAAGAATTTCTTCGTTCGACGAAATTTTACAAAGAAGTGCAGCTATGTGGCACACGGGTTCCCATGTTTTGTACTCTTGCTCTAACTCGGGAACGAACCAAACAGAGCGATCGACGGACGCTAAGGGGGGGGGTAAAGGGGATAGTGTTTCTCAGAAGAGCTGCTAGGGAATCAGCGCCTTAGAGTTGAGGCGTCGACTGGCAATATTGAAGTTCTTTTCCATCTCGTGCCTCTAACGGCCAAGACATCCTCCAAGCCGCCATGGTGCCATGCTTGCGGAAAGGCTCGTGAAAGCATGGTGATAATATCAGACTGCATCCTGTTTATCGTAAGCCATTTTCTTCTACTTTCTAAAGAAATATATTAGTTTTAATTTTCTTCTACCTTCTAAATGAATATAATAGTTTTTGTTTTAATTTTCTACTTTTAACCCCTTTATTTCATTTGTAGCTTTATTGTCATGCTTGTAGATGTCCTTTTTATAGAGGACATGCCACAGAGATAAGCACAAACTTGATTTTTGTCAGAAAAGATTAAAATTATTATTCAAGAACTTTTCAGCTGTGGTCAGAAAGTGGTGGGCGGACGCAAAAGGGTCGGTGGGCACCATGGTGCCCGCGGACATAGGGTTGGGGACCCCTGGAGCTGTGCCATTGCAAAGGCAGGTTCTTAGTTTCAAGAAGTATTATGCAGGGAATGATTATCTTCAAGATGACACGCCACTTTTGCTTTTCCGTCTCAATCTGTGACTGAAGCACCGCGTAAATAACTCCTCTGTTTCCAACTAAATTTAGTCCATTTCATTCCACGGTGTGGAGCACTCCCAATAATTATTGGCATTTTCATAAACATTGACCCTTTCAAGTGCGTTCTACTGGTTGAATCTACTTTCCTGCTTCAATGAGGATTGATGATATGATTGGGAATAAAGAAGTCAACAGATGCAAATGCCAACTTTTTAGAAGTGGAATAAACCAGCCATGAGCACGTGACTTCCTCACCACGACAATTTCTCACTCTCCTCTTGAATAGTTTTGTTCATTAAGTGGTTATTTTTTTATAAGAAAGCTCCTCATTGTTTTGGAAATACTTCATGCCAAGCTTTATCATATCATTCTCAATACGTCAGGCATAATTGCTATTCCAGTATCCTTGTCGAATCTCAAAAGACCAATGTAATGCTTTTCAATCACTTCTGGTATGACTATTTGAAGCTCTTTGACACCATCCAGTTCCCTAGGTTTAATCTCGCCAATAATCTCAGCCTCCCCATCATTACCGTCCTCCTCTCCTGTCATGTCCACGTTACACGTTATCTGAGGCAGCTTCACTCTTAGTCAAGTCATTCTCACATTTATCTTATTTTACACCCCCCTCAGTTTGTGATAGATATGCAGTAGCGGATTTAGGTTTGAGGACGCCCTAGGCCCGATACGATATGGCGCCCCTTTTTTTTTGTAACTATATATATATACATATATGTGTGTGTGTATAAAATAATGAAAATAATAATAATAATAAGAAATCTAATTCAGGTATAAATTAAACATTTATTTTTTTAACATAACAATTAAATATAGAATTAATAATAAATTGCTTGTAATTAAATTATAAATTATTTTTATCTGATTAATCATATAATAAAAAATGTTCTTGCTTTCGTCCGTGCGAAAATATCAATGACCTCCTCATACTTAATTTCTTGAACCAATTGTGCTTCAATGGTTAGTAATGCAAGTGCATTTAGTCTGTCTTGTTTCATACTTGCACGCAAATAACTTTTCACTCTTTTCAGAGTGGAAAATGATCTTTCTCCAGAACCCAATCGATTTTTAATTTTAGTCATCTTAAAAATCTTGGCGCCCCTCAAAATTTGCCGCCCTAGGCCCGGGCCTCACTGGCCTAAGCCTAAATCCGCTACTGTAGATATGTATTTGATCTGCTTTTGGATTCTAACAAACTAACTGCAGGTGCAGGCGACTCCATGGCACGTGTCGAACTACTGCTTTCCAAAGAAGGGAACGAAGAACTTGCTTGAACTTTTGTTTTCCTCCTCCTCCAACTTTGGTATCTTCCATCCTTTAGCTCAGTTCCACTGTCCTTCTTTGTGACGAAACTTTTCATATACTTATTAGACAATACACTGAAATAAGGACATTGCACTTTTAATAAGAACATAAAATTGCATATATTCTGCACAAAAGTCTAGACTACTTCTGTAGTTTGAGTGACGGAATCGTCTTACTGCCAGTTTGTACTGAGTCTGACTTTAACAGAAACTGTTCAGTAACGGCCCCCTTCAAGTGGCGCTCAGGGCACGTGCCACACCCTAGATATGTCACTGGTTATGTCCTTATGACATCTGTTGGAAACAGTTTACAGAGCTATTAGCTTATTAAAGCTCACTTTCCTTATAGTGAGTGTATCTTTATATAAGCTAATGTAAGCTCTGGACAGTCCAAGTGATCGATAAGATGTGTAGCATTATACTATACACGATCAAGGCAAACACTAAGCAGAAAACTAATAAACTAGGAAACTCAAGTATATTATTTAGTTTTATACCTAATTAACAATAACACTATGAAACGTTTGATTGTTTATTTAATTGTTTTTTTCTGGGTACTATTTGTGGGGTAACAGAAACTTAATAATTGAAATAATGTTTTCTTTTCATCTCGCTACTTCAGCTAACTTATTGATTTATGATCAAGGGGCCTTTTGAGCTGATAATTTTATCTTCAATATGAAATCTCCAAGATCGAATCCCCAATGTATTCATTTATTTTAACCCTTTGGTTCTCGAAGAACACTAAAAATTTAAAGTCTAAATATTCATAAGGAAACCAATAATGTTCGAATCTCAGAATGCCGATAATGCAAAGAATATAAAATTTACAATGTATTTGTAGAAAAAGAAACCCCATCATAAACACGAAGATTATTTCTAACTGGTGAATAACCTAATAGTATTTTATTTTATTCATATGAATAAAACAAAATATAACTGTAAAATTATAAGGGATTTACTGAAATTACATAATACCCGTATCACACGACACTAGCTCGTACTTTAAATCACGTCATCATCTAGCGTCGTATGAATCAGAAAAAGTATACTGGTTCTGCCTCTTGTTAGCGATACCATTTTTTTTTATAGTTGTGAGGATAGAACAGGCGCTATTTTCGTACTAATTCCGACACTAGTTTGTGTAATTCAACCAATCAATGCGCGCTGAGACTTGTGTAGAGAAATGGTATATATGACGCCAACATGGCTATCGGATGTGATTTTGTTGTTGGCAGAAAATTATTCTAAACGTGCTTGTTTATATAATACCAAATTGCCACAATATGACAATATATTTAATTAAAAACATGTCATCTAAAAACGACAAACTGTGTTCCAAACCAAATTTTAATCTAAATAAAGTTAATAAACTTGATAGTATAACAATATTGGATTTTTTTAAACTCTAAAGTGTGCGTAGGCCTAAAAAAAGAACATTTGTGTATAAACGATATTGTACTTGGACACCCATGGGATTAGGAGCCTCTGACCAAATCTTAAATAAAAGATTACAAATTTAACGAGATACTAAACGTTAGTGTCACCACGAATGTATTCTACCTAACCTCCGAATGTATTATTTTTAGCATCTCGTAACCATTATTTCATCTTTCCAGCCATTCTCGTGTCCATATTATTTTCCTACGCTCCTTCTCATAACTTTCAATATCATCATTAATAATTAATGCAGCTGCTGCACCCAAAATTAATCTCTGACTTTCCAAATATTTGCACTAGAACCTAGTACCAAACTAGCAGCGTGTGAATACCCTAGTGCCGTTTCTATTGTACTTGTACTAGCTAGTATATCTACATATATATATATAGGCGCTAGCTAGCACATTTGATTTCTAGTAAAATCAAGTGTCGTGTGATGGTAGCTTAACAAGTAAGCTACTATTAAAATAAATATATTTATTTCATAAATCATCCTCTCGTTCATAATAAATAGGGAATATTTTAGATTGATTTTTAAATGAAATAGTATTGTATTGCCACGTTAAATAGGCTGACCTTGATTGAGCTTCTTGGTCTATGAGAATAAAGACAATACGTCACGATTTAGAAACAGAAAGTATTAGATTACACGGATGTTGGTAGCTTTGAAACGTATTAAATATATACAGAAAAATGTATTTTAAATATTTATAGTGACAACAATTTAAAATCAGCACAAATTGAAACAATTCTTTAATTATTTCTGTTTTTGTACGATGTTTTAGAATCGCAAATCTCTTTTGCTTTGCTAGCACAACTATAATGTTTTTAGGTTACCTTTTTTTAAAAATATATATAGGCGAATAGCTGTAAACAGTCTCTTATCTTTTATTACACATTTTTTAAACTCTAAAAAAGCGAATTATGGGGTTTGATACAGCTATTGATGAAGATTTGGAAAATTGGATGTCCAAACTTTCTGTAATACTAAAAAATATTCCTGTAATTTATCTCGCCATACCAGGTAATTTTGGTATTTGTAACCTTGATATCATCATAAACGGTTTCCAGCCAGTGACCGGGCAGTTTAGTAAAATGCCTCTATCTTCCTTTGTCCTGTCATTCTTTCTCCTTAACTCTTGTCCATTCTTACCCTCACACACCTACACTTGTTGTTATCCAATTCTTCTAACTCTTCCTTGGTCTTGGTCTCCCTTGTGGTATTTTCCCACCAACTTCAACCCTGTCATTCTCCTTGAGATTCTTTCCTTTTCAATTTTCATTAAGTGTCCACCAACCAACTCAACCTTGCTTCCTTTACTATCTCACACCCTGTAGCACATCTCTCAACATCTTAATAATTTCTAATCAGAAATAGTGCGCTCTGAGGTTGAGATTCTTTAATTTTTTTTCTATGACATATAATGATACATTTTATATTTTTAATCATCTATGAACACAACAACCAAAGCAAATATCCATTGATAACAAAATTAATATTGTAAAATAATTCTATATTGTTCAATTTTTTTTAACTCACCTAATTCACAAAAGAACATTAATAAATATATAAGCTAATGTAAATATTCAAAAGAATGTCACAACATGGCACCTAAAGTATTTTGACATGAGATAGCTAACATTTTTTATTATTATTAACTATACCTTTGAATAAACAAAACCTAACCTTTCATGCATCAACAACATATTTTTCATTAAATTCCGATATTCTTAAACATGATCATTGCATTATATTCACATATCACATTTATGCTATTTTGATGCACGCTCTTATGGATTCCTATTAGCCTATTTCAATCCTTAAATTCCTTTTCATAAAGAATATTTTAATATCAAATTAGGTGACCTGGTAGTCTAGGGGTCAGACTTCTAAGCTGGCGGCCGGGGTTCAATCCTCGGTCCCGGCACAGATTTATCTGATTACCAAACCCTTCCTTCACCTCTGACAAGACATCTTGTGAATGTGAGGAATGCCAGGCCTCCACCGTGGTTCGAATTCCACGTTAAACTGTAGGTCCTTCATTCCATCTCACAATCACCCTACCATTACACATTAGGATAAGTGCGTATAACCCGAACGGGTAGTAAGACGCGCTGCTAATAATAAATAAATAAATAATATCAAATTTATCATTAAAGCTTATATGACACAAAAGAATTAAGAAATCTTGCCCTCGGCGTGCAACATTCCCTTCTAATCCTTAGCAGTAGGCCTACTGGCTATGAGACACCAATTTTGTAGGCCTAATTGAGAATAAATGAAACCAGTTTTAGTGTCTGGGTGGTCTGAGGCGACACACTTTAATTAAACTAGACTACCGATAATAGAGAGACCAGGGTTGGGTGTACTGAGTGTGGTTTTTTTCCAAAATGGCTTACCACTCTCCCTACACACAAATGTGAGTACACTTCATATAAATTCAACCTTCCTTATCCCTAACTCATTAGTTTAATTAATATGGCACATAAGTGTATAACCTGAACAGATAGTAAGACACGGTGCCGGGGCTATCGCGCCCATATTAAATACTACTGTGAAAGTAATTTTTGTCTTTTTTAGATTACGGTAGGTCTACATTCAAAAAGATTTCTTATTTTTAATAGGTATGCCACAAGAATAGAGAAAGTATTATAATAATAACAATAGTAATATTGTTTCTAGATTTTTATGATACAGTACTAGAAAATTAAACAAAACTAACCTAACAAAATCACAGTTGATTTGAAATATTTAAAGAAATTTGAATATCTCATTATGAGAGCTAAAGTATTTTAGAACACATTAAATTATGTGTGTATTATTATTATTAACTAATCTAGCCTAACAAAACCTAACCTTCCATGGGGCGACAAAATGTTTCCATAAATATTTTGCTCTAAAATTTTGTATTCACGAATACACCATCCTATTCACAAAAACACCATTTATGATTCTATTCCTTCTCATTAAAAATGTCTAATTATATTAAAAATATTATTTTAATAATAATACTAATAATAATAATACCACCAATTCCAACTTCAAAATTATTTATTGACACATGAAAGGATAGGCTAAGTTAGGTTGGATAGTTTACAATAACAAACATAAACGCTACACAAGTTCTCAGATCAGTGATTTACAGGCAATGTTGTGCAACATGAAAAAGCAATATCCTGTTACCTAGCTGAGTAAATAATTTATTTTCTAACAAGTTATAAAATTTAGAAATAATATTAAAATTGTTATTATTTGACTGACTGTACCAGTAATCTTGTTGTGTGTAATAAAAATAAGAAAACATGTTTCACTTAACAAAAATAAAAACATTATTAAGACTCACACTTTCCATAAAAATATCATTGTCATCACAAGGATCATAAATGGCTTAATCCATGGAGTCTGGTTAAGCAAGGTTGCTCTTGGATTGTTGTGGAGAGAGTGGGACTACACTGATAAACACAATTTTAAAATTAACCTTGGTGTGTACTGATCCACCCACTACCATTAATCCACTCCATTGTGAGCTTGATGCCTTTGAGCACATTTGAACATTTTAATCAGTAGTATATGCTATAGTCTACTTTGGTTGGCCTTGCTGCAGTCAAGAGTTATAAAACAAGTCATTTCACATGTTTGAGTGCCTAATTTTAATTTTTGCCGAAATAAGTAGGTACTGTAAAATATGACGTATTCTTTGAAATGTGGAATCCAGTATGAATACTAATTAGAAATTCACAGGTGCCGATAGCCCATATTACATCTAAATTTACTCTTAAATAACTAATTCTAAGAATATTTAAAAAATTAATTTTTAAATTTTCCTTCTCAAGCGCATAAAATGTTTGGGTCATTATACAATTAAACTTACAATTAAACCCGCTTTAGTGGCTCATGTTGGACTGGCCTGCTGATGACAGAGAGATCAAGGTTCGAATCCCTATCGGGTCTACTGCAGGTGGTTTTTTCCTAAATGGTTTCCCACACTCCTTCAACGCAAATGTGGGTAAATTACCTCTAAAAAGTTTCATTCCACGTCCCTACCCTATTAGAATAGTTATTATGTATCATGTGTATAGCCTCAACAGGTAGTAAAGTGCAGTGATTAAACAAATTCTAACTATATGGACTTTTAAAATACTCAATTTCCTGACTTGTAAATTTCCACTTGTTGGTAGGCTCCCACGATTCGGGCTCCTACAGCCTGACCCGCAACTCCCCCATCTCGCCAGACTCACTCCCTCTAGTGCGCAGCTTGGGCCGGTTATTTGGACCTCTGGTGAGGCGATGCGTCTACCATTGGTCTGTCACCCAGCATTTGACACTGACACAACAATTGCAACATGGGATAAGGTGTGTTACAATACACAATATACATACTATCCTATTAATATGATGCAGGCAAGCAAGTTAATCCCATATGTGTTTTAATATTTTGAAAACTGCCAGTTTGACACTAATTCGATTTTTTTGGGTGTGATTCAATACCTGCTGTCAAGGGAAATTAATTGTGCAAAAGTGTTTCTAGTAGTTCTATCTATAAATAAAATATTCAAAATCAAATAGACCAGTTTAATTTCAAAAAAAATTCTGAGTGTCAGATTTTACAAGAGGATATTAATTTTTATCTCACCCGGCCTATATTTTATTATATAAAATACGGGACTAATCTATTTCAATGTCACTTTGCAAACAATATAATACTGTACTGATGTGCATTGTTTGTTTTTAAAGTTCTGTTAAAACTTAATTTATAATCAAACCAAATGTGAAATTAAGCTCGGCTACTTAAGGGTGTTCTTAACAGGTTTTTTTAACAGTGTCCCAATTGTGTGAAGGGAGAGTGGAAAGCCATTTATGGAAAACTATATTATGTACTCCTGACCAAGATTTGAACACCGATATTTCTGTCAGTGGCAATCCAGTCTATTACAAGAGTAACACCATTGTCCAGCAAAGGGGATGTGTTCTCTTCACTAAGCTTAACTCATCATTGGAGCCTTCGATTTTATTTTCATGCCCTTAACTTTTAACCAAAATATTGGACCTAGATCTTTGAGGTCAAACCTTTGTTATACACTACTGTGATAAATCCTTTTTCATTTCAAACTTAAGTGCTCCTCCTAAATTCATGATTTTATTATTGTTTCTCATATATCTATCCACATTTCAAAATCATTTTATTCATTCAACTCATTATTTGACATGTTTTCGCAACTCTTTACAATAAGGTGGACTTTTATTGGCAGTAGTACAGACTGCTATTTAAATTTTACTATTATTAGCACCGCGTCTTAATACCTGTTTGGGTTATTCGCACTTACGCTATTGTGTAATGGTAGGGTGATGTGAGATGAAATGGAGGACCTACAGTTTAACGTGGGATCCGAACCACGGTGGAGGCCTGGCATTTTCTTTAATGTATTTATGTACAGAGTTATTAATGTTTGGTGCCAATATAGACAACTTTGGTCAATATGTCAATATTTTTCTACTACAAGGGGGTAACAGCATAAGAGAGTATGAAAACATTTGTTCACTAGGCCCCAAAAAGTAGTGAAAAGAGTAATTTTGAAAATATTGGCTTAAACTATTATCATTTGTGCACTTGGTGACCTGGTGGTCTAGGGGTAAGGTGTCAGACTTATATGCTGGCGTCCGGGGTTTGATCCTCGTTCCTGGCAAAGATTTATCTGATTACCAAACCTTCCTTCACCTCTGACAAGACATCTTGTCAATGTGAGGAATGCCAGGCCTCCACCGTGGTTCGGATTCCACATTAAACTGTAGGTCCTTCATTTTTCATCTCACATTCACCCTGCCATTGAACATTAGCGTAAGTGCGTATAATCCGAACGGATAGTAAGACGCGGTGCTAATAATAATAATAATAATAATAATAATAATTTGTGCACTTGTCTCTAGATATTTTGATCTCCGAGTGTCAAGCAAGCCCTTGTCCAAAGACCTGTATGTGGTACACGGTCTGTACGGGGATCCCATCAAAGCAATCCTGGACCAAGTGGATATTTTCCTTCTCAAGCATCCGGATGAGATTGTGGTGCTGGACTTTCAGCACTTCTACACACTTAGCGATTTGGACCACTCTTCCCTCATGACTCTTATTGGTCACTTGTTTGAGGCTAGGCTGTGCCCCATGCTCCACAACCTTGAGATGGTCACACTCAACTATATGAGAAGTAGAGGGTATCAGGTGAGTAGTGGGGAACTAGAAGGCGTAAGTAGTCTGTTCCCTGGACTCAAAAACTAGACCATTTAGTTTACTACTGGTACCGGCAATGGGGCTGAACCTTATTTTTTTAAGCAGAAGTGAGGGGGAAAACTGGTAAAAAATTGGCTATTAGGGGGGGGTTCAGCCCAACAAGCTGAAGAGGGATCCAGGCGTTTTATCCCTGCAAGTGTTTGAAAATTGGATGCTCCTAGAAGCTATTTGCAATGGTTCTTTACCGAATTCTTTTTTGGAAATTGTATATATCCTTGGGAGCTATTTACCAGAAAATAAAAAAAGTCCTTTAAAAACTTTTTTAAGTCGGTCTGATTTTCATAGAAAGCACATTATTTGAAAACTGGAAACTCTTGCTGCCACAAAGGCGAAAATGAAAATATTACAATATTGTATTTACATTCTTAGTCTGCATATAATCAATAATGCAAAGATAAATTATACAGTAGTGCATTAGGAAATATTACTCAAGATTTTGATAGCTTTTAGATGAACTTTATAGTTAAGAGATCAAATAAATCATATTTCTGGAATGCCAAAATTCAGTGACTTGCAATCAATGTTGGTGGTTGAAAGTGGGCTTCCTTTAAAAATCAGGGTTTAATAGTTCTCTGAAAACTATTTGATAATTGGATGTGTCAAGAAGCTATTTTTAGCTTGATGCAACACTATCAAGATTTATATTAATTCATATCAGAAAGAAGTGGAATATACTTAGAGAGGGGTGAGTTTATTTTCGAAGGAAAGGAAAATTATTTTATTCTGCATTCCCCCTGTGTTGGTCATCACTAGGTGGCACAATGTTGGTGACATTTAGAGAATAATAAACTCTTTAGTTCATTCTCCAAAGGACTACCACATGCTTAGTAAATTGATTTGCAATTGTATGATACATTCTACTGCACTTGCTTGGAATTAATCCTTACATCATGTTTTCAAATAAAAAATGGAGTGGAGCAGGGGAGTACCCTTTCACCATTACTATTTGTGATGGTAATGGTCATGAACACAGTGGCAAGAAAACTCGAGAAGGAAAGAATGAAAGCCATGATGTTTGCTGATGACTTGGTGGTATGGGGGAGAAGGTAGAGGAAGTACAGTAAGAGCTACAAGAATAGAATGAGGAATTGAAAGAGTGTGGAATGAAATTTAGCATGGAAAAGTGTGAAGTGATGGTAATGACAAGGAAGAGGATAAGGCAGAGTAAAGCTATAACGTTGGATGGAGTAGAGCTGAGAAAAGTACAGAACATAAAATATCTTGGAAGCGATTAAGGTGAAATGTGGAAGTAGAAAGGATTTAATGCAAAGAGGACAGCAGGGAGAGTTGTTCTATAGTTGCGTAAGAGACCTGCTAAGGAGAAAAGAAGTGCCATTTAAGTGTAAGGAAGTGTTACAGGAAACTAGACAATTGGTATGGCTTGTAATGAAGATGTAAAAAGAGAGGATGTCAAAGAAAATGTTGGAAATGAAGTATGTAGGGGAAAGACTGAAAGGGAGGCCAAGAAAGAGATGGGTGGAGCAGATTACAGAAAGTATGCAAGTGAGAGGAAAAGAATGAAATGAATTAAAGAAGGAAGAATGGTGGAAGGGTAGCGAGAGATGGAGGAATTTTACTTTAATGTCCTGGATACAATCTGGAAACTGTTGATGATTATAATGATTATGATAATGATGATCATCATCATGTTTTTAGAGTGGACTACCCATTCAGGTTATAAACCTATGTACTAATTATACTAATGGTTTAGGGATTTGAGGGTTTAATTGAGAGGAAGTGCACCTGAATTTGCTTGGAAGGAGAGTGAATTTTTTTTTAGAAAAAACACTCAGTGCACCCATTCAGGGTTGAACTCCGATCTCCCTGTCTTAGGCAGTTTAGTCTACATAAGAGTAGCGCATTAGACCATGTCGACACCGAAGCGGGTTGGTTCTTATTCACGCTACTGTTATATATTTGACCTGGTTTCTTTCATAATGCCACCTTATGCTTTGTTTTAACAGTTTCCAGGCACCTTTCAGTCCAAAAAATATGTTTTATCAATGTATAGAATACAAAGTAAGAACAGAGAAAAGAACAAGTCCAATCAAGAACTCTGCAAGCCAAGATCCATAAATGTGCTTATGAGTTTTTATCACAATAATAGGCTAGGTTCATTTTTATTGCAATGCATTGTGTTATAGTGTTGCTATGTGGCTCTCATAGGTAATAGTGATTTATCGTCATGAGGCAGCCCGAGGGGATCTCAACTTCTGGTTCTCAGGCGCTTGGCCCACCCCTTGGCCCGACACCACATCTGTCCCTGCCATGTTGACATTCCTGGACCACAGGCTTGCCACTCGGCCACCTAACTCTGGTTTTGTTACCCAGTGCGTGCTCACGCCAGACATCAGGTGAGTTTGTTGTGTTGACATTTATTTAACAAGTAGGTATAATACAAGAGTTCAAGGCCAAACACTAGGTGAGTTTGTTGTGTTGACATTTATTTACCAAGTAGGTATAATACAAGAGTTCAAGGCCAAACACTCTACTCTTTGATATAATTGCATTTAGTAAAGCTTGAAAATTTTGGAGTTGTACGAATCTTAATCAAACTAATTGAGCACCTGATCTTTCCATCACTAGAAGATGCAAGAATAGGTTAAGACTAAGCCCGCCTATGAAGCATTTATATTGTTTAGAATGACTAAGAACTGAATACAAGCCATGGATATGCAGTGCATTAGACCCAAGTTTGAGCCCCGGTCCTGTGCCCAAAATACTTTACTATTGATATATGGCTGTTGAGATATTAAAGCTCTTGGTGCTAGGATTGGATGTTCTGTGTTGTTGAGATGGTTGTATCATCGATGAAGCTAGACATGACATTTAATGAGTGCACATTGGCAAAACTATTTGTGCTGAAAGTTATAGGAGAACAACATCGAGCCACTATGTTCGGCAGTTATCTAGCCCCTGGTCTCTAATGTCTGTCCAAAAAACTTTTCCGTGGAGTTTATTTTCTTCTGAACAGTGACTGCTTAAAAGAGGTGTAGGGTTTTTAATATATATATATATATAAAATAGAAGTGAAGCATATTTCATACAAAAAGAAGAGAAATTTTATAATAAAGGAAAGTGATAAAACTAAAGAAAAAGGAAAAATAAACTATTAAGAGTAAATTTGATGAAGGCAACAATGCTGAAATATTATGATATTTGTGTTAAAATGTGTGTGTGACTACTTCTACTATAGAAGACAGAAGAAAGGAAAGGAAGAAGATGTCACCTTTGTGCATTGGACTCTTCCCACATTTTTCCTCTTTCCCTAGGTGGGCTTTCTTCATCAAATTTACTCTTAATAGTTTATTTTTCCTTTTTATTTAGTTTTATCACTTTCCTTTATTANTTTTTCCTTTTTATTTAGTTTTATCACTTTCCTTTATTATAAAATTATCTAGCCATTGGGCCACCTCATTTTTAAACATTTTAAAAAGAAGAGAAAGAAATACTCTTGTACTTTCTCTTCTCCACCACCAATATAATCCCATCACACTCTCTCACTGCCCTCTCCTTGCACACAAGTTTCTTGTCTAATTTCACCAGCTCAGTAACTCATGCTAAGAATTTTTCATTTAATACCCTATTTAGGGTATCTACTGGACATTAAGTCATGAAAAAGTTATTAAATCAGATTTTGGTCATGAAAGTAATGAAAAAGTCATCAAATCAGCTCCCGGGTCATGAATTTCTGTGAGCTAAGTTCATTGCTTTCATTTAACACGTGCTCTTGAAGAGTTGATTTTTATAGCCAAACTAGCTCCTCTAGAAACAGACTTGGTGAAAAAGAGCTATAATAAACTATAAGAAATCTCACTTGTGAAAGTAAAATTGAAAACCCAGGGTTTACTTAAAGAAAGACTTGATATTTTTTGGCAAGAGATTGTTGCCCCTTTATGACGAAGCTCGTGTTGATCTCATGAAATTTTGCTGAATGATGTTGACACGCTTTCATGGCAATGCTGGAGTGGAAAGGGGTTTTTCTGTAAAATATAAAGAATGTCTCGTTGAGAACATTCATCAAAACTCTTCAATTGCTCTTCGATCTGTCTATGGTGCTGTTTCGTCACACGGAAATATAAAAAATGTTACGATCACAAAATCACTGATTATTGAAGCATGATGAGCAAAAAGAATGGATGCTCTAAGCCAATTGAAAACTAAAAAAAACTTTAAAAAATTCAAGGTAATGGGGGCCAGAAGAATTGAAAATCCTCAACAGTAGAAGAAGAAAATGATGAAAACAAAAGATGAAGTAAATTATCTTGATGAAGAAATCTCAAAGCTTCATAGAAAATTGAAGGAATAATAGTGAGAGATAAAATTTTTGTTAATTTTCTCTAACTAGCTTTATGAAAAATATTATTTTTATTCAAAAATGTGCTAAGATTAAAATATATTCCTTAATACTTATTTTAAAATAATGTGTATTAATATGTCATTTATGTGTAACTAAAAATATATATTCTTCTTTCAAAGGTTAAACCATTATATTTAATACATTTTTCACTTTATATTTCTATCCATATTCATCTTACATTCTAATATTTGTTTTAAATAAAAAGTTATTAATTAATGTATAATTTATACCTTATTATTAAATATGCTATAAAATGTAAAAAAGACAAAAAATATAATGAGTGAGAAAGAATGTAAGAGTGACAACTATAGCAGTGTCAAGGATGTGGGCGGATGTTCTGTCCTACCTGTTTTTTTAGTCATGAATATTAATGTATAGGTTATGAAAAAATCATGAAATTTGGGTTACATAATTCAGTAGACACCTGTTATTGCTATTATTAGAATAAAATAATGACCTTATATATATATATATATATTTCCCTGACAGGTATGTGTTATTGCACCCACTGACGTCCCTGGAGCAGAGCCTTGCCCTCCACTGCAACAAAGCCATACTGCCCTGGGTCTCGAATCAGCGCCCTGGGGCCAAGGGAGTTAATGTCATCATCTCCGACTTTGTAGGGTTGGGGTTGTGTGACCTTACCAGGACGGTGGTGAAACTCAACAGTAAGCTCCTCGCCGATGCCCAGTCTTCAGCCGTCAAGTTGTAAAATAGGCACGCAAAACACATAGGGTAGTATAGCTGTACTATTCTGCATCATGGTATTATTATATTTTCACATAAAAGAGGGTGAGCATCTACTGTTAAGTCATGATACCTACCTGAACATTTGAATAATAAGGCACTTGGCTATATTAGTGGGCCTACTACTTGTTCAAATGTACTAATTAGTTATGGATGAGGAAGGTTGGATTTAAAGGAAGTGTACCCACTTTTGCATGGAGGTAGAATGGAAAACCATATTCTGTACACCCAACCGAGATTTGAACCCCGATCTTCCCATAATCGGCAGTTAGACTACTAACACATAAGTGATACATTAAATCATGTGGCCGCTGAAACAGTTCACTTGGCTATAGATAGGTGGGTAATGCAAGTGGAGTATGATATAATGAAAGGTGCTACTTACTGTAGACTCAAATGTGCTCATGAAAATAATTAACTTAGGGATTCACCATAAATACAAACACTTTTTCAAACTAAACATATAATTTTCCATCAACTAAAATCAACTCTTTATATTTAAATGTATTTCACTAAAACTTATTTTTAATTTTTAATGAAAAAAAAGTTTGATTTTGATAATATTACAAAGATTTCAAGATTTATCTTTGCAAGTAAAGATGTGTTTTTAAACATGTTTTTAATTTTAAAATATAACAATAGATAACTTATTTTGGATATAAAAATTAAAAATAAGTTTTTTGTGGTGTCTCCCTTGATTATAAAATATATTTATTGTTTCAGGATATTTGGTAACATTTTATTAGTAAAAAAGAATAACATGTTTCACTTAACAAAATAAGAGAATGACTTGGAAATATAATTCTGTTCAAACCGAATGTTACATAAAAAGTGGTTTTAGGTTTTGTTTAGTGAACTCTGCAATTAAAACTGAACTTTTTTGGAATGTTTGGTTTAAACTTAGTGTTTCTAGATCACTAATTGACTAGAACCTAAAATCTCTTATTGAATCATTAATAACACAAGAAAACAAAAACACTGGAATGAATAATATCAACTATGAAACAGTTTTTTTAAAAGTTTTATTTAAAATTAATTTTAAGCAAGCCTGAAATATAAAGAAGCCCCAAGTTTTGTTTGGTCTAATTATTTTGTAACTATTGGATTATCAGTGAAAATATGTTTTTCTTTTTAATTTAATTAGATAAAACCTTGTGGTCAAAGAACTTATTCATTCATGTTAAGAGCAAAAGTATATTAACACACACAAAACTTGCCTTGAATATGTGTGTGTAAATCAACATTTTAAAAGCAACAAAATTACTCAGTTTAGATCTGATTAGTTGCAGCTATATACTTTTTATTAAGTTTTATATATTTATTTTTTGTATACATTTATATTGCATCTATTTTAAATATATGAATATATATTTTTTGCTGTTGAATTTTATTATAATATAAATTAATAGCACGTTTTAGTTTTCTAGTTCTAGCTTTCACATTCTATGCATTGTCTGCAACAAGTTTATATATTATTTAATAGTATCATTTGGTAGAATTGAAAATAGTATAGGATGGCGAAGCATGTACACTTGTAGTCTGGAATGAAGGTGGAGCAATTGCAGGCGCTGAGCACAAAAACTAAGAAAAATGGCCCCAGACAACCAGCCAACTCAAAAATGTTTACTTAATTACGGTAAATACACCAGTTAACGGTTTTAGGTTTTTCAAATATATATTATTTCACATCTAAACACTTCTTCCAATTAAAACCTATATCTTTTAATACATAAGATAGTATATGAAATAATTAGGGATGGTTTAAAAGTTATACCAGTATAAGAGACACTCAAGAGAAAAAGGTTACTGTGGTTAGGTCATGTGATGAGAATGGAGGAGGACAAAATGCCTAAGAAAGCCTTACAGAACAAAGAGAAGGGTAGAAGACCTATTGAAAGACCACAGACAAGATGGATGGGCCAAGGGCAGAAGGACATTGAAGCTATCTCTACAAGTTCTTACACACATTATGACAGCAAACAAGGCTTTATGTTTTAAAAACACAATGGCTAACCTTTACACTCACTACCTTGTAAAGTAAAGGAGGCCACACCACCTCAGACCAAACTCCAAGTGTGTATGTGGTGCAACCTTCATATATTTGTAACAAAAAATGTCCCTATTATTGCATGTTCTATGTTTTTATTTTTCATTTATTTCATGAGGCAATAATTTATGTTCATTTTTCTTTGTGAGTGAATTTCCTTAGTATTAATATAAGCTTTAATTGTCCAGAACTGAAATACAAATATTGAAAATTTTATATTTTCTGTGATTGAGAGCACTGAGATGCTAGTTTGAAGAGCTGCTGAGAATCTCTAAAATATTTGTTTTTTAACTATGTTTGAGTGCTTAAATTGGAGTTTTAATTAGCAGGATATGGGATGTCAAGCTATTTTGTAGGTCTATTCATCTTCCGATTTTAAAGTGAGAGTTAATTATAGTCTTAATTTTACTAGCATTTACAACTTGAGTCCAATATAGATGTTATTATTATACTTTCTACCAAGTGGAAAGTTTATTGTATTTAATGAACTGTCATTAAGTGTTGTATTTATTTGATGGAATTGTAGGGTTTTGCAACAAACTCAAAATGAAAGTTAGGTTCCAACATTTGATGTAGTGTGATATTAAAAGGTGATATAATTACAAGTCACAACTCTTTGTTTAGTAACTGTCTGTTGCAAGCTTTGAGTTTTAACAACTTGTACTATTAAATATAAATATATTTTCTTCCTGAATTGGCTAATCGTTTCACTAGTTAGGACCACTGCAACTATAAATAATAAAATTGTTATGATGTGCCTTTGTTAAATCCAAATAATTTTAAAATCATCAAAATATGTTAGCATATTTATAATTTCAAATCAATTCCAAATCTTGGATTACTAATTCAGTTTGATTTTCAACCAAATTGCATGCTATGTAAAATTTTCAAATCGAGTCTGAATTGAAGATTTTGCAACTAAAATGTTTCAAATTGAATGAGACTTGAATATTTTATGATGAAATTGATTAATTATAATAGGGGTGTGTCTGAGAAAGTTCAAGTAAGGTTACACTACTATTTTTAAGTCCAGCAACTAATACTTAATTGAAACAAATTATTTTATGTTTGATTTTGCCTGTATAATGTCCCCTCCGCTAGGATGATATAAAAAAGCCAATTATTTGTTAAAACACTTAAAGAATATTTTTAGTTGTTTATGCTCAATGCTGCCAGAAAAGCAAAGTTTATGAAAATGATTATCCAATAAAAGTACTTTCTGGATTGGATTTCTTTTATTTAATATTTTTTATATAATTAATTGGCAGTTATCGTATAAATAATGATTTTTAAAACAATTGACACCATTAAAATAAGCAGGGACATTAGATAACAGGAGCACGCACAAAATAATTATAAACTAAGTTATTTATGTTCGCCTCGAAAATATATTTATTTTGTCATGTATTGTGTGCTTAGTGTTATTCTATGGTCCTGTGGAGTGGAATATTGCGGTAAAAGGCTAAATTTGAAAATTAAAAAAAAAGTCATGTACATATATTTATAAAATGTAACCATCTGATCATTTATGTGATGCTTAGTTGTGTTGGTTTACTCATCATTTATTGTATGGCTAGTTGCTGAACACTGACTAATGTTAATCTAAGTTGATAACTATTATCTAATTGGCCTGTGCTTACGGGACTCTTTAAACTGGATATTATGTTTTCAGCCTATTATGTATTTCCTATTCACTTATTAATATTCTATACTTTCCTTCCAAAATATATTTATTGGAGAGGATGATGGAAGTCAAATGAACAAATCATATTTATACTAGTGTACTGTCCTTGAGTGACTTTTCAAATAAAACTCTGTTATAATTGTATTTCTTCCTTCATGTGTTTGCTACCTCCTATAGACCTTTAGGGAGGATATATGGTGTAGGAAAGTAAGACTCTGCATGACACCGGGGGTGACGATTGACGAGAAGCGTATCTTCGTAGCTCACATGAACAACGTATGCGGGTTATGAATGGAATAGTCGGTATAGGGCAGCGTAAGTTCCATCTGCCCTTAAAACTGATTAGACTATACTATCAAGCATTGCTTGTGTCCATAGTGGGTTAGAGAGCAGGAGTGTGGGCACAACTGAGAGGGGACAGAGCTAAAAGGAAACTAGGGAGGCCTTCAGAGGAAAATTCCTGTGAGACTTTCTGGGGCCTACAAAACTGTACCAACAAACGTGTTGTGTGACACCTTAGGTGTCTGGCCCCCAGACTTAGAGGTACGAAAGAAGTCTGTTGAATATTGATTTGGAAAAGGGAAGTTAGACAAAATAATAGAATTAACAACCAACAGTGTAAGTATCAAGGATGATATAAGAGAGACCTTCCTGCGAGAGTGGCAAGGAGACTCGGAAGAGAGTACCACAGGTATAAGGACGATCCAGTTATTTCCGAACGTACAAGAAATACTGAGAATGAAACATCAACCTTCCTAGGGACTTGTTCACTTTATCACAGGGCATGGTATATATCGAGTGTCCCTCTTGAGGATGAACTTGAGTGAAACCAGTCTTTGCTGTTGTGGAGGAGAGGTGACACCGGAACACGTGACCTTTGAATGTATATTTATGGAAAGTAAAAGAGAAGAGCTACTAATTCCCACACAGGTCAATGCCATATACCATATATTGAGAAATGTGGACTGGTGGAGCTAACTCGATGAGATAGTGGTTAGTGTATCGAAAGCAGAAAAGGACAGATATAAGGATGAACTAAAAGAAATAAGACAAAGACAGAACCAAGACTTGAGACAAAACAGACAGGAAGAAACAACTGAGGAAGAAGTAACGAAGGAGACTTGAGAAGGAGAAGAAACATCAGACTTAGACGAGATGTTACCTAACTGGTGAAACAAAACACATAAAATGGAGAGTGGACTAGATGTTGATGGACGCTAGATATATCTAGAGCTCTAGCCGAGGAAAGGCGTCTCAGGGATACCAGTGATGAATATCGCTTATGAACCAGGGACGCCTGGAATACCGGCTAGGGGAGAAGGAAGGTAAGTGGATACAAATGAGACGTCGGAAGTTGTTCCTTACTCGAAGAGCCCTGCTCGCTTGGAAACAAGCTTGATGCTGGGCTGGTGCTATCGAGCACTCCAGGGATGTTGGCTGGCCACGGTAGGAAGTGACCAGAGAATAAAAAGAAAATATATCAACTGATTGGGTAGGTTAAGTTATATTTAAGTCCAAAGCAGGCATATCAAAAGGAAAAAAATGTATATTGTCAAAATAACTTCGATAGGGAAAAAGGGACAAGTATAGTTATAAATTATCATAAATTAAATAACAGTATTGATATATAGTAGACAGAGCTGATAACAGGCACAGGTCGAGGTAAATTGGTAATGATAAATAAATAACAGGACAAGTAGATTTAGTAGTAGTATATGTTTATATTCCAGAAAGTGTGTTAGGTTTTTTATTTTTTTTATTTATCCTAATCTATATACCCCATTTCCTAGACTGAAGCATGGGGCGTTTTATCTACATTCCTTGTGACTAGTCACTACCTTAACTCTGGTCCATTTTATTTATAATCTAATTGTTGATTTAGCACCTAAACTACTGTCCATGATGTTCCTATCTGTTTAACATTCCTTGTAGGAGGCCCGCCCCGGGTACATTACGTCTCCGGTACCCACGCCGCTCCGAATCTAGTAGTACCCAGATCGGTGCAGGCTTAAGCGCAGGTGGGATCCCCCTATCCGGCACCTGGAGAGGTGCCCTACCGGATATTTCGCTCCGCCCACTTTTCACCAAAACCACTACTTAAGGACTTATAATTAGCTTAAAACTAAGTACAATAACAACACACAAAGAATACTACAATAAAGTTTAGCTTAACTTATCCTACTCCTCTTCTTCCAGATTGTGGTACTTCTCATGTATCCCCTCTTCGCACATGTCCGAAGTCCTCACCGTCCTCTGCTTCCTTTTATTTCTCCTTCTTGTTCCCCGCGACTGTATGGGGCAGCGGCTCACGCCATTGGCCTCCTCAGCCGCTAGAGGTTAGGGACCCAACTCCACCCCCCGGCTCGCACTCTTGTTTCCAAGTGTGCCATCGTACCCTGGGTCAATGTGTTCCCCCTTTCCTCTTCTTATTGTCGCATTCTCAAACTCTTCTCTTCGGGCAAGGTCCCCGTTCATCCTGTTACTTCAGTCGGGGTTGCACTCAACTGGCTTCCGGACTAACGCCTCCTCCCCCATTATTATGGTGATTTCTTTTACTCCTGCCCCTCGTCTTTTGTTCTTCTTGTCCCCTTCCTCTCTGTTCCCATGCTCCGTCAACTTCCACCTTTCGTACTTCCTCTTCCATCGTTCCACTACCCATCCCGTAGTTTCTGCTCTTGCCTTCAGACCCTTGCACTTCCTGTACACTACGTCTTCCCTCACCTACCTCACCGTTTGTCCCCATCACGGTTGGTGGGTGTACACGTAACAATTTGACTATTTTACCCTCGAGTTAAAACTCACTCTCCCGTGTGCTTTTACAAAATGTTTATTTAAGGCTTCCATGTCAAATACCTCTCGTCTCCTTTCTACCACCCTCAGTATCAATCTTTCCAGCTCTTCCTCGTCAGTAGGCAGATTGACCGCCCGGAGCTGGATCCTATCTACCAGCTCCGTTACGGGGAAAGCCACCCCGTCGCCATCCTTGTGTCTCATTCTCACCAAGTGTCTTAACGCTGTCTGCAGATTACTAAACTCTTCTAGTCTTGACCTTCTCAGGGCGTCCTCACACAGCGTTTGTACCTCTTGTAAAACTACCCCAATTTCTTTCTTCCCTTCCTCCGTAGTTGAGCTTACCTCCATCAAATCCTCATCTTCTTCCCTTTATTCTTCTTCCCATCCCATCTATGATGTATCCCACTTCCTTCTTTATGATTGGCCCCTTTACCCATGTTTTACACTTTCCCTCAATACTACGTTCCAATGTCATCTTCTTCCCATTCTTCTCCTCCCTGTGTTGTTCTGCCATTGCCAGCATATTCCACTCTGTTTTTTAAGGGGCTAAGCTCCTCTTAAACAACTTCAGAATTTTGTTTTGCTCATTACTAGCCTTACTTTCTTCTCCTCCACTCTCTGTTATTTCCCTTCCTTTTACTTTCTGCACCGCTTCCTCTTCCGTCACCTCAATCACTCTTCTCCGGTTTGCTCTTAGCACTTTGTTCAGCCTCGGGTTCTCCACTTTAGTTATCAGCGTCGCTGATGCCACCGCCGAATCCCCCGTGGATCCTAGGTGTCCGTCCCAGAATTTATTTCCCGGCCACGCGTTGCCATCCCAGGCATACGACGTGACCAATAGCTCACCAATTACGTTTTCCCTCACCTTGTATGGAGGGTTCTCAGACACAAATATGTTTACCTTATACTTTTCGCTTAACTCCTCCTTATCCTTGAATTGATTCATTACTTCCCCTAACTACAGAAACTCTATGTCACTCACTCGGTACTCGTCTTCACTATGCTTCACCAGTGCCTTTATTATAGTCCTCACCTGAATATGAAATCTTCTCTCTTGTGCGTGAGCCTTTCCAAATACCTAGGCCGAATCCCATTATCTGCAGGTGGACCTGCTTCCTGTTCAACCTGGCCTGATGGTATGCCTCTGATACTAGCATTTCCAGTATCGCTTCTATTCGCCTCTCGTATATCTCTTGGCTTATTTCTGGTCTGGCTCTTGCTTCCATTACTTACTATTTCCATCAATCCTTTCCACTCCCATGTATCTTCGATCAAATGATTACGGGTTTTGCAGATTTGGGCCAATTAATCCTATTATTATTCCTTTTTTATTTTCTCTCCCCGATTGGTCCTTACCATGTTCTTTCTACTCCCGTTATTTACAAATTTCGTTTTTGATACCACTCCAATCATCCCGATACTATTATCACATAGTCCTTTAGTGGCCTAAAGTCCCTATTCTCTTCCTCTATTCTCGAAAAGTTCCTCCCCTCACGTTTTGAACTTTTCCTCTCTCCCATACGACCATACAAATCGCTGTCAGAATACTATCAATAAAGGCCTCCAGCCACATATTCTTATATAATTCACTCACCCTTTTTTCTTCAGCATATCCTATATTATTTTTTCTGTTAAAGGGTGTGTAATTATTTTTGCTGACTATCAGCTCCGTTACCTCTTCTTTTGTCATCCTTCCTCTTGCCACCAGCTCTTCCGCGTCATTAGTCGGCACTCTTCTAAGAAGCTCTCAATTCCTCCAATCCATTCCTCTGCACTTGCAACCCCCTTCATCCTTTTCTCCTCCATTTTTTCTGCCTTCCCTTTTTTTCCATTCCACTCCAGTTTTCCCTTCTTCCCAGCCCTCTTCTTACTTCCGGTCTTTCACTTATCACATCAGATAATTGTTGCCCCTCACCTGCCCTGCCTCCTCACTTGCCTGCGTAGCTACATTCTTCCCTCTTCCCTTTAAAATCCTATAATTGGCTGCCCTCATTATATCCCTCCTCCTTCTGCTAGGTTTCTTCTTTCTTCCTCTCCCTATTCCTGTTCCCAGATAGCTCTGTTATTGCTTCTATTAACGCTATTTAAATCTTATCCATATTTCGTCATCATTTCCATTTTCCTCCTCAACATCCTTTTGTAGGTTTCGCACTCCCTTTTATTTCCACCTCTTAATGTGCATGGGATTCATACCTCCTTTTCGTTGCACTCTTCCCACATTTCGAGCACTTTGTTGTGCCACGACAATGTTTCTTTACGCGTCCTAGGTTACCACACTGATAGCACCTGGCCACGACCAGGTAATCCTTCACCGACACCTTCCTAAAGTGGACATATACCCCCTCCTTTACTATCGTTTTACTAATCTTCACGCTTACTTCCACGACGTGATTGACCGTCCTCTTATCTCTTGGTCCCGTCTTAAATCTTTGAATGAAATCCCGCTCAAAATCTTCCTTACTCATTTTCTTTGCAAAGTTTTGTGCATATACCGCCTCCTTTAGCTCCTTCTCAGACATGCTAACATCTATGTCGAAAAATGTCAAAAAAGGATCAATGTACCAAGACTTTGCACACCTCAGCTCATGCTTTATAGCTTCATTTTTTTTAGTCTTCTTCGCTTCTTCCTCGTTTACCGCTTCCACTAAGTAATCTCTCTATGTTCGTATGTACTTAAATCTTTATTTTATCCTGCTTCGGGTCACTTTTCTCCTTCAGGTACTTCTCCACATGTCCCACATCTTTCCCTGTCCTAGACGTTATATAAACCGTATTTTGCCTCTTGTTTGTAGCCACTTGGAACTCCCTATGGCCCTCTGTTCTGGTGGCTGCTACAGTTGCATATGTGTGTACATATGTTCTTCTGTCTTCCTCTTCGATGAATTTTGCATAATTTTTCTCCAGATTCTCGTTCAATGCTCTTAAGTCTCCTATTTTCTTCCTCTAGTTGCTCCATTTGTCCTCTTTTATTCATCTTCTCCAATGTGTTAGGAATGATGAAGATTGAATTTAGAGGTGTAACTGCATTTGCATGGATAGAGTAGGAAACCATTTAGGGAAAACCAACCTTAATACACCCATCCAAATTCAAACTAAATATCCCCGTCATCGGTAGTCTAGTGTATCGAGAGAGTGGTGCCTTAAACCATCCAGCCACTAAATCAGGTTTTACTAATATTATAGAGTTAACAAGTCTTACCATATTAGTTTAGAAAACAATATATTTGTAGTTTAAATCTAAGATTATTCTAAAGGGTCATTTTTAAATCTCCCATCCCGAATCCTGATATTTTGACTAATTTCCCATCTCGTTTCCTTCCCAAAGTAAAAATGTCATTCCTGTCCATCCCTAAATATAATACATTCTCGATGTTAAATTTTTAAACCAATTAAAATTATTATTTTAGAATGGAACTAGGTAATAATATTTAAAAAAATATCTATTTTTTTCCATAAAATATGGAAGAAGGTATAGGAAAGGTGGATAGAAACAAATAAAAGGGAGGAACATAATATGGCCTTTAAAAGAAAAAAGAACAACACAGTTCACACTTTACACTGCTGCCATTGGACAAAGAGGTAATGGTTGCCTCTTAAAGAAAACCGTTCTGTCTATTTATAGTTTATTTTTATTTTCATTGCTTTGTCATAGCAATACAACTCTAATAAAGGATAATTCAAAATGGATGACAATTAGATTGAATTAGTTTATTGGTTGAAAGTAGTTTTAAAGTTCTATTACATTAATGTGAAAATTGATATTGATTTTAACAATTTGTTAAATTACTGAATGATTTATATGTGGAAGCTTGAAGTTTAAAATAGGAGTACTCGCAGAGCCCTAGAATAAGTTAATAGTGTATCTTTTTTTCCACATTTCAAATTTAACTGACTTGGTGTATGGTCGAAAATGTATATTTTGTTTTATTTTTAAGGTTAATAAACAAGTAATGTAATATTTTAGGTGATTAAAGGAACGCAATAAAACAAATGAACATCAATAGTTTTAGCTTCACAAATGATACCAATATTTTTAAAAGTACAAAAGTGATTGATTGTATGTGCATCAATACTCAGAGGATTTGTAAATGGAGTGGATTAGTCAATCTTCAGGTGTTTGCCGTTATCGCAGCTGCTTTCCTCAGGTTACACAGCCCAACAAACCACCAGTGTTGGTCATTAGTCATTGTGTCTAAAAATAATACATTATATTGTCTCACTGTGACTATCTCTGTATCCGAATAGTCAAGTACACTTGACTTGATGCAGTATTCATAATTTTACACTTCTCGCAGTTTTCATAGTGAAGACTGCATCAAACTATTTGAACGGCAACACACTTGGGCCCGCAGTGCTGCTTTCTACAGATAAACTTAGAAACTATGTAAAAGCCATCTATTAGCTCTAATGAAAACGAAATATGTGTAAGTCGGTGCTCAAGCAAACGAAACAATAATACTAAAACAATTGCCAGTCAAACACCGCACCAATGCCGCAAGAAAATCGCATGGCGCGTAACTTTCCGTATCCACGGTTACCAAGACCTCGAGAAGACTGCATCGGTCTGATCCACGACTATTCGGACAGATCTACACTTGGTCACGTGATTGCCAATGCAGCTATCAACGTGATGCCGCATAAGTAGACTATTCGGATACAGCCTATGGTATCTAAATAAACAAAGGAGGTTTTATTTACAAAAATTAAGACACATCCATATTTAATCACACTGTTCCCTGACTGAGTAAGCAAAAACTGTGCATAGAGCTCAAAAAACTAGTCTGTACTTAATTCATCTTTACTTTCTCTACACTTCCCTATCCTTGCACACTCCCTTTGCATAAACAACATCCATACATGTTCTTTTATTCTTAAAACTATGTTTCTCTTTTTCACACATTCATCTATAAAATTTAGCCACGTATTACATGGCCTACCCTTTCTTTTTGATCCACACACTCTTCCAACATATATTTGCTTTGTCACTAAATCTGGTCATTCACCCTCTCAATATGCCCAAACCAGCCTAAGACACATTGACCTTGTGGATTCCCCTTCAAACCACATTCTTTCATCAATGACTTTGTCCATAATATGGCGTCTGACATCACTAGGATATTAAGCCATAATTCACCATTCACCTTTAAGACTTTGTTGGTTCAAACCCGACAAGAGTTAGTAACTTGTCTTCATGCATTGCAAAATTAGTTTTGTGTACAAATGGTTTGAGCAGAGTATACATTTTTTTTGCAATGTGTGCTTGAACTAGTCGACGGTGAAAATAAAATAATAATAAAAAGTAAAAAAACAACAAATATATGGCCAATTTTTATTAACTAAATATTTAACTTGGCAAAATAAATTATGTCTATCTTCTTACACCACAACTTACAATTCTTACATTTTTATCAAGAGGCTTCATATCTGACCAGTCTAAAGATACTATAACCCGTATTCAACCCCCATAACCACGAATTTTGAATTAATACCTACAATTGGATGAGGTCAACCTTTTGAGGACACAAGAAGGCGAAAAATTTGCCAACATAAACTGTAAATATATCTTGAGAGGTAATTCAAAGTTGAAACAATCTTTAATGGTACACAAAGAAGAATATATTTATTTTTGCTTTTTGTATCTGATGAATTATTTTTACCTAATTATTTTATGGTAAGAGATGTCAAATCTCTACTGATACATTCTATTTCTAAGTACTTGGTATTACTACTATCTGCTATGTTGACATTGCTCCTAAAAATTATGTAAAATAAGAGCAAATTAGACAGGGAGAAAAGCAGGGTCTATGTAACATTACTAACTTCAATGTCTGAACACCAGCCAAGGTTAGCAGAACAAGGATATAGCTATGGGTACAGGATTATATTTACAGGTCACCATGTAATCATTGAGTTAACAGCTTGGTAAATACTTTCCAAACCAAGATCCTAAATCTACAGTGATTAAATGATTTGAATAAAGATTTGTTAAGTGACGGTGATATTAAAAAACATCACACCTAATCCACATGTAAATAATAACCTCTCTGGTAATGCCGTGTATGGGGACCAAATGGGTAAAATAAACTTAGATTTAAAGAGGGTAAAGGAAAATAATATATTTTTAAAACAATTTCTGCTTGTTTAAAAAAATGAATGGCCAAAATATTTATTAAAAATTTTGATTAGTTTTAAAAGGAAACGTTTTCCTAAAGGCTTATTCATTGAAAACAATCAGAGAATAGAATGACAAGTTTGTGCACTTAAAAGTAAAAATATAGTGAAATCGTAGCAGGAATGTTAGTATCTGACAAACACAAATGCTACTAAAATCTTATTAATACATGTTGAATAATAATGTTAAATCAACAAATCATATGAATTTAAAAAAATCAGATGGTTACATTTTATAAATATATGTACATAAAATTTTTAAAATGGTTTTCAAATTTAGCCTTTAACCGCAATATTTCACTCCACAGGACCATAGAATAACACTAAGCACACAATACATGACAAAATAAATATATTATCGAGGGGAACCTAAATAACTTGGTTTATAATTATTTTGTGCGTGCTCCTGTTATCCAATGTCCCTGCTTATTTTAATGGTGTCAATTGTTTTAAAAATCATTATTTATACGATAACTGCCAATTAGTTATATAAAGAATATTAAATAAAAGAAATCCAATCCAGAAAGTACTTTTATTGGATAATCATTTTCATAAACTTTGCTTTTCTGGCAGCATTGAGCATAAACAACTAAAAATGTTCTTTAAGTGTTTTAACAAATAATTGGCTTTTTTTATATGATCCTAGCAGAGGGGACATTATATATAGGCAAAATCAAACATAAAATAATTTGTTTCAATTAAGTATTAGTTGCTGGACTTAAAAATAGTACAGTCAACTCTCGATTCTACGACCCCGGGAATAGCGTCCCTCTCGAAGTTACGACCCTTTTTTGGGGAACCGTGAAAAATGTGGGAAAAAAGGTTGAAAAGTTTAAGGAAATCGGCTGTAAAATGTGTTTGTTGTTATTTAGGTCGCTGCGTTGCAATTATCTTTGTGAGCGCTGTATTACTAGTAACTGGGGTGGGTCAGGTATAAAAAAGACACCATTTCATCAATGCCAGCCAATATCACTTGACTCTGTCCACCCCCTCCCACAAGCAAGACAATGTTTCCCCGCGCGCGACTGCCACTACATCACGCGCCAGACTTGCTTTTGCCATTGTTATTTCGATTCTCGATTTGGTTACGTTTTTGGTTGGATTTTGTGAACGATTTTTGATGACCCACACTATTTTTTTAAAAATTTGATACAAACTTATAATTTTGACGAAATGAGTGAAAGGAGTACCTTCTTCAAGAAATAGGTAGGTTTTATTTTATTTACTTTTTGACGTATAGTCTAAAAAATGCAATTTTTTCGTATGAAGGTCAGGGGTGGAACAAAATCGGTTAAAATTCCAATAACGACCCCTTCGAAATAACGACCCTTTACCAGGGAACCATGAAAAGTCGTAGAATCGAGAATTGACTGTAGTGTGACCTTACTTGAACATTCTCAGACTAGAAAAACCTGGCATTGTTTTCATTTATAAATTACAATACGATTTCATAGAATTGTGTTGAGCAAAAACATCCATTTTTTAAACATAATTTACAGCAAAAATATAAATTTTATAGTTTATTTTTTGTATAACTTAAATCGCTCCTGGATTAAAATTAAATATATACAACCAACATTTCTTGATCATTTAAATTAGGAATGTTTTCAACACAAAATAGGTTTCTTATGTATTACTAAAGAAGTCACAGGTATAATGATAGTAGAAAACTTAAATCTGGATATGGTCAAGTGGCTACTCAACAAATAAAAATTTTAAAGAAAATTCTTCAAAAAAAACAACAAATAACAAGATTAAAATTAAATTTTAAATTCTCAACCATGTTCACAACGACATATTGGTTTCTGATAGTTCTTAGCAAGAACTAAACATGAAAAATACAGTAGGCCAACTTAATGAATCGTTGGGAAGCATGACATTAATAAAAGGTATGAACACAATATGGCTTTTACAATGAAAAGAGAAAAACAGTCACAATTTGACACTACTGCCACTGGATAAAAAGGCAATAGCTGCCTCTTGAAAAAATAGATATCATGCAAATTTGGGCCACATCATGTTATGTATTAATGTGTAACAAGAAAAACTAGCCGATATCAAGTACACAACTAACTGAATAGGTGCTATATTTTTACTTAATTTCTTAAATATGTAAGTTACAATTGTGACTAGCACAAAACCTCTCATGAAAATTTGCTGAGCCACAAAGGAATGAAATGATACAACCAAGGTCAAGTAATCTGACAGCCCCAAAAATTCATATAGGCAAAAAAGTTAGTATTAATTAGGGCATTAAAAACAGGGCAGTGAAGTGCAATAAAAGGAGCCTACCAAGCGGGTCACGCTTAGCTTTTCCTACTCAGCCCTAATCTCACCGCTAAGTGGTGTACCCCAGGTCTGAGTAACCTGGTAGACGTTGGGTTGAATCCCAGGTCAGGTGCAGACGAGAGACAGGAGACTAGTCAGGGCCAAATCCAACCAGTTTGGAACCGGGTCTGGCCAGTTGGCTCCCAGCTTGGTGGGCTAGAGTGTGAGGGTTGGTTGGTAATGATGAGCTAAGTCATAGTCAGCACCCGTCACCTCAATAAAAGGAAAGGTTACCACCAAAAGGTCTACCTGGGACCTATAAGTGGCAGCCCTGCTACCCAGGTGTAGGCCACAAGCTTAGTAAGCCGGTGGCGGAAGCAAACAAGAACACTCAACAAAATAAAGTTGAAAAATGCCAGACTGGAAACAAATTGTATTATATTTGGAAGAAGGAAAGGTGGATAGAAACATATAAAAGAGGGACAAACACAATATGGCCTTTACAATGAAAAGAAGAACACAGTTCACACTTTACACTGCTGCCAATGGACAAAGAGGTAATGGATGTCTCTTGTCTCATCCATTACCTCTTTGTCCATTGGCAGCATGAACTGTGTTCTTCTTTTCATTGTAAAGGCCATATTGTGTTCATCCCCCTATTATGTGTTTCTATCCACCTTTCCTATACCTTCTTCCAAATATAATACAATTACCTCATAAAGCGAAAAGAGATTTTCCTTATAGAGTTATATCAGACTGGAAACAAAGTAATGGGGATGGAAAAGGATGAAATACCAACGAGAATGGTGGAGATAACGTATGTAGAGGAAAAAACCCTAAAGGGAGACCGAGAAAGAGATGGTAGGAGCAGTTAACAGAAAGTGTTCAAGTAGAATGAAGAAGAATGATATGAAGATTGAGGCATTTTAGCAAAGGGTGAGGATTGAATTAATTGATGCAAAGTCTGAGCAGTGAAAGAAAACACTAATTTTATCCTTCCAATAAAAATATAACAGTATGGAAGGTTTCTTTAAACTATAAAAATAATATTTCTTGGCTAGCAAATATGTTTAAGGCCAACATAAAAAAAACCTTTATAATGCAAATACAAATGCATGAAAAGAATTTTTGTTTGTTTGTACAAACAAAACTAAAACAACAAAATAGATGAATCTAGTTATCTAATTAAATGAAAGTTAAATCGATATGGCTTTATTTTCTCTTTTGAAAAGTTGAATATTGAAATGGTTTCCAAATGAATACAAAAAGATACTCTAGTAATATTGATTTTGATAGATTTATTGTCTACCGGAGTGGAGAAAATCACACTTGGATACACTTTATACTTCAGTCCAAATATTGTTTCAAAGTCGGTTAGTAAAGTCTTCTAAGTTCCATCTATGTAGTCATTTTTGTTTTCTATAGCGAGTTATGTTCATGGTAAATATTTGCATTAAATTTCATTAAAACAAAATATGTTTTCAGCTCTGTTGGAATTTCTTTAATAATTTTGCAAATTTTCAAGCACAATAAACTTCTTGTTGTTGGATTTATTTAGATTTGTACAATATTCTACTAGTTTTAAATTAGAATGTATATTGATATTCATACTACCAGACAGGAAAATGTATAATTTACACATGTACAATTAATTTGTAAGACTTCATGGCAAAAAAATTGATTATATTTTAACTGACATTGATACTCATATTTATAAATAGTGTGTTGAATTTCCAAGCTCAACTCTTATATTTTATAAGTTTGCATCACTAAAATCATATGATGTTGCTATGGTTAGTGATAAATCCTTATAACCTAGATAATTTTCTTGAGATATGTTCTAGTTTGTTTTTCTAAGAAGCACCAAATATTAACTCATTCAGTGAGTTATTGAGTTTTCTAATAACTATTTTTAAATATGAAAATAAAACTTGTACATAAAAAGATGGAATAAAAGTTCATATACATAAGAAAAGAATAATCACCTCTCACACACACCAAGTTGTAGTAATAAGCCTGCCACCATTAGAACCGGTGAGGGACACTAGAAGGCTGCTATCAGGATGAACAATCTGTTGGATGTAAAGTAATCTCACTATTCACAGGAATGAGGCTGCTGGATGACTGTGTTATGTCACTAGAATAGCACAACTTAAAACAAAATAAGATATCACTGACTCAAAGAGCCTTCACTTTTAATTGCTTCATTTTAGGAGCTTTCTTCTTAATTTGCCGTTTCATTTCACGATCTTCCCACTTTCTTTGCTTGTCTGGATCATCTTCCTGTAACAACAACAGAGTTAGGTGTGTGCTAACATCCGAGGTCAGGACCAGCTTTACCCTTTTCATTGCATACAACTTTTTCTCTACTTTTAGTTGACCCCTTTAGCAGATAGAAAACCAATTTCTCTAAATTGAAAAATGATTCTTGGACACGGGAATCGAACTCGGGACCTTTGGTTTAATTTGCCAATACTCTAACCATTGAGATATCTAGAAGTCTTATTGTGCCCAAAGTCATTCTTCACTCATATTTTAAGGGAGAGTCTGGTGGACTTGTGGAAATTGTCAGCTACATATAAGTAATCAATTAAGACCACACACTATCAGATAAAGCAGTCAATGTAGAGTGACAGTTGTACAAACGCGTATATCATGACAGATTAAATAGCCAAGCTATTATATTTGTTAGTTACAGTTATAGCTGCATCTAAATACCATATTCTTTAAAATGAAAAATGGGCAAGAAGACTCCTAGATAGCTTAGTGATTAGAAAATTGACATACTAAGCCAAAGGTCCTAAGTCCCCTGGATAGCTTAATGGTTAGAGCATTGGCATACTAAACCAAAGGTCCCAAGTTCAACCCCTGTGTCATTTTTCAATTTGAAGAATATGTTATTTATAGAGATGGGTCAAACCCACTATTTCTCAAATCCGAATCTACATTTTGTTTTCAAATATCAAATCCAAATCCTAGCGAATTGTTAGAAATTTTAATGATTTACAAATAGACCTACATTATACAATATAGGCCTAAACTGTAAATTAAGATTTATTTCAATCATGCTTTCAATTTTAATACCCTCTCTACCCTCTCAAAATACTAGTTAAAATCCAGCCAAATTAAAGAATCTAGACTCATATTATTGTTTAGAAATCAAATCAATCAAAATTTGAGTGTCTTAGTTATTTTTAAAAGTGTTGAGAGAATGAGTTAAATTTCTAAAAAAACATGTGAAATAAACAAAGAGATTAGGCCTAGTTACCTTTTGATCAACTTTAATCATCAGCGAAGGATTATAATTTATTTTAATAAGAAAGCAAAAATAAAAACACAAACAGATTTAAAAAAAGACTAAAACAACAGGCTTCCCGATTAAATATGCATCGGAAATAGTGAACTTAATGATGCGTATGTATTATTATTATAATACCTTTGCGTAGAAAAACAAGAAATATATTCAATTTCTGATAATACATTATATTAAAACATGAACATATTTTCGACTCTTGCAATATGTTCATTCCCATTTTATTAGGCAGGACCACGTTTATGATGAATTAGCAAATCGTTATTTGATTCTTAAAACTCGATAGCACTTATTAAGTGATCAGATTACCTGAATCGATTTTAAACAAACAATCAATATACAATACGTAAGCTGGTAGGCATAAATAAACAGTACCATTATGCTTTGTTTATGAGGTGAAATATTCGACCATCGAATCCAGTAAAACATCAAATCCTTGAATCTTGAATACTTGTCAGAATTTGGTGGATTCAAGGTTTCGAAGATTCGAGTAGCCCATCTCTAGTTATTTATATGCGGCTATGACCGTGACTAACTAATATAATAGCTTCGTTATTTAATCCATCATGGGATAGGCATTTGTAAAAGTAGCGTCATAAAGCCCTCTTGAGTTGAAAATGACTGCATTATATGATACCTCATGATCTTAATTGATCACTCATATATAGCCGACCATTTCCGCAAGTCCATCACAGACTCTGCCTTAAAATATGAGTGAAAAATAACACTGGGCATTGTAAGACTCCTGAACAGTTCAGTAGTTAAAGCAATGGCGTACTAAGCCAAAAGTCCCAGGTTCGGTTGTGTCATTTTTCAATTCAAGCAATATGGTATTTGGATGTGGCTATAACCGTAGCTTACAAATATAATAGATTGGTTATTTAATCCATATTGAATACCAAAATAATACTAAAAAAACCAAACATATTTAAAATTTCAACAATATCTTTATTCTTAAAAGGGTTTTTATTACGCCTGGAGAAATCCAATTTAAACAAGATTTAAAATAGTTAATATGGAGTTCATTCACTAACCAAAAGAATGCGTTCCTTCTCTTGCCTTTTCTTCTCCTCTCTGCGTGCTGCCGCTGCCTCAGCACGGGCTGCATGAGTTGTCTTGAGGAACGCCTCCTCCACGCGGAGACGATTCTTGTCTGCCTTGGACTTAGCCTGATTGATAGACCACACAACTTTTGTTTTAAATTTATTAGCAGAACTACTTTATTTACTCTTTTTTATTTTTGAACTTTTTATAATGCTTTGCATCAAATTACCGTATCTCACTCGATAATAATCGCACCCTAATTTTTCAGTCCAAAAAGAGGTTTATCAAAAAGTCATCACATAATTTTTGCATACTATAGTTCTGTTCATCATGTCAATTTAAAAGGTAAACTGAGACAAGCACCACTAAAAATCTATAATTGTTGACCTCATATGAGCAATTGTCTTCTTGCACACTGCGAGCTTAAAAGTCTCAGCAAATGTACTTTGTCAGTACTCAGTAGATATATTCATGAAAGTCAAGTTGTGTGGTTTGTAGCGGGAGTGGAGGGTGGGCAGCAAGTCTGCAATATGGATCAGTCTCCAGTGTTTTTCTAAATACCTTGCAATAGCACTATTGAAATAAAAAGATCATTAAGTATTGGTATGAAAACTACTGTTAATGAGAAATTATGGTGCTTGGAGTTACAGATGATGAAAAGAAGTTACCGGCTTACATCATTTTCAAGAGGAAAACAAAACCTAAGGGAATACTATTTCCCCGTGGAATACATGTATGAGTACAACCAAAGGGTTGGATGGACTGGGTTAAGAATAAGTGGAACCGGAGACTGAGTGTGAACTAAATGAAGCAACTAGTCCGTGAAAATAAGATGAAACAAATAGTCATTCCTGGTGGCCTGACATCTATTTTGCAGCCAATGGACGTATGTGTAAACAAACTTTAAAGACGACTTACGACATTTTTATGAGAGTGTGATGAGTGAAAATGACGTCCAATGGGAATATTAAGCGCCTTTCCTTGTAACTCTTATGTACGTGGGTAATTTAAATTTGGGACCTGATATCACACATAACACAATTGTCAAAAGCTTCAAAAAGACGAGAATTGTTTATAGCTAAATATTAATACACAACCATATTTTTTATTTTCATAAATATTGTTTTAAAAGAGTATAAAATTAAATCATAAAAAAGTGGTTAATCAATAATTATCATTATTTTTGATTAGCAGAGATAGAGAATATTTTGTGACTTTAAAGAAAAACGAATTTTTGAATTGTAAAGGACAGTTGTGTTTTTAATTAGTTGGTAGCAAAACCTAATAATAATAATTGTTGAAAAAAACTAATGTTGCTAGAACAACTCATTTTTAGAAAAGTACCCTCGAGTTGTTTATATGCAGTGAAAGGAGATGTTTATGTAACCCTCGAATGTAAGGAAAGCTTTGGGAGCACTTCTTCCATAACAAAAACTATTTTAAACTCGGGATACATGTTGAATGTTTATCAATAGATAGATAGAAATTTAAAGCTATTCACTTCTTATCAAAAATTGTTACATGTTAATTACCATTGGAAATCCTTGTGATTTCCTAAATTAGAGCACATGATTTTTGATGTGGATTATAACTTTAGCAAGTTAAATTTAGGAAGAGATTTTAAGAATAATTAATCATAAAATTAAGTTGAAACAAGTGGCTCAACTGTCAACTCGAAGAATTCATAAACAAGGTAAAAGATCAAAACAAACAAAAGCATTCAAACACAAATGTTGCAGAGAGTGCTTGAATTACTGGACGTTTAACTATATGTATAGTCATGATAATGATTGTTATTTTTTACCCGCCTCGGTGGCGTAGTTGGCTAACATGCTAGTCGTGTTGAGCTTGACTGCTGAGGACGGGAAGATCAAGGTTCGAATCTCGGTCGGGTGAACTGGGGGAGGGTGTTTCCTAAATGGTTTTCCACTCTCCCTTCACGCAAATGCGGGTTCACTTCCTCTAATTCAACCTTCTCAATTCCTAATCCATTAGCGTAATTAGTACTTAAAGCATATAACTTGAATGGAACGTAAGACGCGGTGCTAATATTATTATTGTTATTCTTTCTTGAGAGTAAACAAATCTTGTATAAGATTAAGAAAGAGCAATTCGTTTTAAGCTCAAGGCTTACCATAACATTACCTAACAGTTTAGTGACTGATGAGTCCCAAAGTTCATAGTGTAAAAATGGATAAAGAAAGAGAAGTTGATCAATTACTGTTATAAGTATTGTACCAGGGAAGTTAATGTATGTTGGGTTGGTAACACCAAAGTCACCAGTTAGCTCTGAAAAAGATAATGTGATCTGTAGTGGGTAGTTATCATCTATGCTTGAAACAATATGGTTACTATACAAGTCATTAATATAGTAACTATGCTAGTCTAAAGTTAATTATTATTATGTCTTTCAACTAACACTCAGTGGCACACAAAACAATTACTATAGAAATATGTACTATGTACTGAATGTATTTTTGCATTTAATAACGTTTGATAAAGTTTCTTGAAAATGTGTTCATAAACTTAATTATAAGAGAGGGTGATTGTCATAGCTTGCAGCCTTGGGCCTATTCTACACTAACGGTTAAAACGGTAGCAACCTCGTTTTTGAATGAAACCCTTGTTTGTAAAGTTAGAAAATAAGTTTTCGTCTAGACCAGTGTTTTGACCGCTACCTCTGCTGGCGTTGAAACTGCCAGTGGCGGTTTCAACACCTCTGGAGGCGTTAGACCGCCTAGCGGTAGAAACACGAATCAAACTACACCGGACGTTAACAGGCAATTGTGCCTCAATGTCACAACAAGTCCTTCAACAGAAATGATAAATACTCTTCCTCAAGATGGTATCACATTTTGCAATATTTTCATTCACTAAACCAAGTAGTTCATCAAATGAAACCACAGACGTTCTATAGTACAAAAATAACTTCTATATGTAAATTCTGGGATTCATAAACATAGAATTAAATTGTCCTGTTGAGAGACGGTTCGATAATGTGGGGTGACTCCACCAATGTCTCTTTTGATGAGTTTTTTCCCCCACGAATTTCCTCCAACAAAATAAGTCCTGCAATACAGCTGAGTACAATGCCCATTTTTAAACCATTCTGCACAAGTGGAAGCAACAATCACAGCATTTAAACCGCTAGTGTAGAATCAGTAGCGTTATGGTAGCTGTTTAACAGTTGCATTTTGACAGTTGGGTGTAAATTCAAGAGTTTGGGGGCGTAAGCTAGTGGCAAAACCGCCGTGTTTTAACCGCTAGTGAAGAATCGGCCTTAGGCAAACCAGAGCATGTAAGAATGACATAAGCCTATGAACTCACACCATAATTTCTCTTGGCTCAACAGTTGAGCATTCAGACTAGGTCATGTTTTTAAACAACAACAATTGTTTTTCCATATAGCATAACACAAAGTTTTGTCAAAACTAGTATCTTAGTGGAAATACCCCTCCTTTTTGAGTATATAACAGTGAGTGTTTAGACCTTTAGAGAGCGAGGGGGGCCAGACAGAAGAACACCTGTTGCTAGTGGGGTTAATCCAAAGTGCTCTACATACTCAGCTACCAAATTTAACCAACTTGTGAGGAGAATATCTTACAGGTTGAGTCATTGTTATGTACATCGGAGGATGCCCCAACCCATCTTAGAAGTCAGAGTTAGATAATAAAAGCACAGTGTTGGACGGTTGAGTGTTCGATACCAGTTGGGGTTATGGTACCAAAGATAGATCAGGGCATGGACTCTTTTCCAAACTCTTTCAATTAGTTCTAAATCTGACATCAAATTATAGACTATTAGCTTGATTTATTTCAATAAACCAGATTAAACAAACCCTTCAACAGAAGAGAGTAAAACACAGACTGGACTAAGGCAGCATGGCTAGAGGTTGATAATGGGCAATTAGATATTGATGTTGCCTGTTCACTTGTGTCTTTACTCTTGGTAGATGGATATAATGTATTATTTTTAATATATATGATCATTCAATTTTTTAATATATAATTTAATAATCAAAAGATCATTCAATTATTAAATTATATTGGATTTTTTTTGTCTATAATCCAATAACTGAACGAATAAATATATTATAAGTCAAGTTTGAATGTAACCTCAAGTTTCCATGATATAGAAGAACAATATTTAAGCTATAGATATTTCAAGTAGAATTTATGAAATAATAATAATAATAATTATATATATATATAGTAATGATCATATAAATTCAGATTTTTAGCAAAACTCAATACATCTATACAAGCTAATGTTGTATTTAATCAGACAGAAGAAAAATTTGAGGGACTGTTCGTTATGAGATTATATCGTTAAAATTGATTCAAAATTTACTAAACACACAACTGTAGTGTGTTAGAAAACTTTTGAGTCAAGTTTGAATAACTTCTAAAACTCAACTCAAACTTGAATTTTTTAGTATTTCACATCCCTATTCGCAATAACTCAGAGGAAAGTTACCTCTTTGCTGAGCCGGAATCGCCTAAGTTTCTCCATAAAGTAGAAGACTAGTTGAAGCAGGGGCTTCATGTCCTCCATGGTCTGGGTGGTGGGCCCCTTGCTTTGGATGTTGAACCCAAACAACATAACTCTCTTAACGTCAGGCAGCTTGGTCAGACTTGCATCCCTGAAATACACAAGTCCCACTCTAAACTAGGGTTGTCAAACTTGATTCCTCGATACATTAGATTCTTACTGATTGTTTAAAGAAAAGAGAATCAATTATAATATCACAATTCTTTCAGGGCTGGGCCAATCAACCCTTTTGTCAACAAAATAGGAAATCAACTTCACTCTTTGTATCACAAATAATATTATTAGGGGTGTTCAAAGCTTCAATAATATCAATATAAATTTGATTTCTATATTATTCAATTTAAAAACTCAAATTGAACAAAACTAGAAAAAATTTGATTAAGGTCTTAGGCCATTGAAAATCCAAAAATGTGCCTAAAGTATGTTAATATATTTTTAATAACAACTATCGTGAGGTAAAGTAAATGGTTATTGATTAACCCATGTAGACCAGAGAATAAGCCACACTTTATTCCCAAAAACAGTCTTTATAAAACCTATGTACAGTTTATAATCACACCCTTGGATAATACTTTGAGGACTATAAATGTATTTTAATATAGTATGAATTACTGCCTAATGGCTTGGAACTGTAACTTATAACAAGACAGTGTAGAAACACTGTACAATAATGTAAAGTAAGTGATAGTGAAGGAAGTCAACCTGAAAGGATTAGATAGGAACCAACACACTTCTCTTTCTTCATTTCTTCTTACACTTCTCCCACTTTTTCACAATTCCACAGGTACGCATTGTTTTAATTTTTGGAAATATTCTTTTTTTCATATAATGAGACATACAACACATAAAACACAAAGAAACTAACTGGCCTGAACTACTTCCTTGAATACTTTTATATATAACTGAAAACTTACAGTGTTGCCAAATTGATGCAACAAAATGGAGGCTTGAATAAATATATAGCTTATTGAAAAATTAATAATCAAAAAATCTGTAAAACTAACAACTATATAATCTATTATTAAAATTAAAAAATTACTAAAAATAGCTATAAGACTAACATTATTATTATTAAAAGCACCGCGTCTTACTACCCATTCGGGTTATACGCATTTAAGCTAATGTGTAATGGTAGGGTGATTGCGAGATGAAATGGAGGACCTACAGTTTAACGTGGAATCCGAACCACGGTGGAGGCCTGGCATTCCCCACATTCACAAGATGTCTTGTCAGAGGTGAAGGAAGGGTTTGGTAATCAGATAAATCTTTGCCGGGACCGAGGATTGAACCCCGGCCGCCAGCATAGAAGTCTGACACCTTACCCCTAGACCACCAGGTCACCATTATAAGACTAACAAAGACTATAATAGTTTAGATAATAAATGATTTCAAATATAGTCTTTGTTAGTCTTATAGAAACATATAAAAGGAACAAACACAATATAGCTTTTACAATGAAAAGAACAGAAACAGTTTAAACTTTACATTGTTAATGTTACTGCCCAATCTCCCAACCTAAGTTTCATTCTATCAGGACTCATCAGGAGGGAGTGTGAAACACACAACACAACTTCCTAAAAGAGGAAACAAAAAATATTAAAGGGAGGGAAAGACACTTTTTTTTAATGATAAGACACTTAAATGAGAACATGTTAAAGTAATAATATAAAGGACAAAGGACATTGGTGTACAGTGTAAACAAGCATCTTTATTCTTACTATCCAACTCGTTTCAACAATCTATGTTCAAGGAAGTGTTATAATTTATTTCATACTATCATTAAGTTGGATATTTTGTGAGGTTCCATGAAAAATAACAACTGTTCACAATGTAAACATTCAGCACCAATACAATTGTCTAGTTAGCTCTATGTATTATATATCGGTTGTTTGTTTGAAATTTATTCGGGTATTCTGACCACTTAGTAAACACTTTACAACTTCTGCCATGTTTTCAACCTGGACTTTTTCACATTAACCTTGTGTCGATTGAGGTCATAGTTTATTCCATCCAATCTTCAAGTTCTAAACAGTCAAGTTTTTCTATGTATCCACCAGCATATAGCAACAGTCCTTTATGTTTATCTTCTTTGAAAATTCAATCACACTGTTCTAATTTCGTTCAGCTAGAAGCAAACATTGTAGGATGTTTACTGTAACTTTTTTTCATTTTAGAAATTATGCCTTGGATCATTGGCTGCAAAATGGTAGTGACATTAGGCGGAAGAAACATGACCACAAGTCTTCATCAATTGCATTTAAATGATCAAGGACTCGATGAGAAGGAGCACCTTCCCTACCTTAACTTCTCTTTACCTGTACTCTTTTACTTCTGATATAAAAACATTTGAAAAACAATCTAAACAAATTGCAGCGGTAATCTGGGAGCTTTTCTGTGATCTGTAGGTGACAGGAAGGCAAGAAACATTTTTTAAAAGTACAAGGTTTCTTGCTATTTTCGATCACCGATAATGGAAGGGAATGTGTACCACTTGCATTGGAACAAACCATAGTGATGATTCTGGTTTTACTAATTTTAAAACCTGAAGCTTTTTGTTCGCGTTTGAGATGCAAAGAACTTACGAGGCAGAGAATGCCAGTTTACTCCCTTTTCGTCTGCTTGTACACATCCTCAGTACCCTTCAGATTTGACAAATTCATGAAACTTGAACTTGAATGCTTATGCTTTAATGTGTCACCTCAAAGGACCTCGCCTTGAATTTGACACTCTCTAATGCAGTGAGGTATTTTGAAGTCTTGTAGCCAACCACTACTAATTTTGAAGTTGGAGGGCCCATTTAATTGTCTATTTAAGTCCAAAGCTTTTTGCATAGCAATAGGTCTGATACAGGCTGCCCCAATCTTTGTCTTTATGCAAACCACAAATAAACAGCACCTTCAAATATTGTTTTCTCAACGGTTTTTAATTTTTTTCTGTGTTTAGGCCCACCATCTGAATCCAGTTTGGATCCATATTGTGTTATAGTCTTTTAGATCATTTTATGTGGCTTTCCCTATTCTATACACCCTGGTTAAAAATGCCGCACTCTCCCTCTTAAGTATTTCTTATAATATCAATCTTTGTCTCTCGTTAAAGTTGTGTTTTTTCTCCTGAGAGATGCTGACACTGCTATGCTTTTATTTTGTCAGCATATCTAAACTAAAATACAGTATTAACTAGAGATGGGCCACTCGAATCCTCTGAATCCTGACAAGTATTCAAGATTCGAGGATTCGGTGTTTTACTGGATTCGATGATCGAATCTTTCACCTCATAAACAAAGCATCATATGTTGAATTCAAAAATTACTTAGTTAGAACTACTTGAAAAGCACAACTTAATCCGTAATATTTATTTTGTCGTACAAAAGAAATAAACATTAATAAGATGATCTTTAAAAAAAATAAAAAATTATTAGGCGTGGAAAATCATACGTGCCTTGTACCCTACCCTCCCACCTCTATGGGAAACTTTGACTCGACCGTTTCAGCACATGCTCACTTATAAACTTTCACCTCACGAACAATCTTGTAAATATTTCAATAAACACTTTAAAACTCTTCAAAAACTGAAAATCAAAACTATAATTACAAATAAACTCGAAATAAAGTAAACAAATCATGGCTTTTTTTTAACAGAAATAATAACTCATTACGGATGATACAAAGTCAGCCGCCATTACACACAATACAAAGTCGGCCGCCATGACGTATATGTTTACTCGCCCGAGTGATGATTAAAATAAAGATACTGTTAATTATTACTACCCAACTGGTTTTAATTATCCACAACTATGTAAAGAGCCCCAATTTATTGCATATGATCCTTAAGTTAGATATTTTCTTGGGTTTCATGAAAAATAAATACTGTCAAGTCAGAGAGCGATAAAACTGTTTATTTATCCCTATCGCCCTAAGATTGTTTGTTTAAAATCGATTCAGGTAATCTGATCACTTAGTAAGCACTCTCAAGTTTTAAGAATCACATAATGACTTGCTAATCGATTATTTATTTTTTAATTGATTTTAACTTAGTTTAAAAAAAAAAAAA
>CABFOW010001078.1:114921-137390 GCA_902141385.1 Timema californicum
TAATATGAGTCTAGATTGTTTAATTTGGCTGGATTTTAACCTGTATTTTGCGAGGGGGGTTGGGGTTGATTAAAATTGAAAGCATGATAGAAATAAACCTTAATTCACAGTTTAGGCCTATATTGTGTAATGTGGGTCTATTTGTAAATCATTAAAATTTGTAACGATTTGTTAGGACTCAGATTCGGGATTTGAAAATAAAATGTAGATTCGGATTCGAGAAATAGTGGATTCGACCCATCTCTAGTATTAACGAATACACAACACAAGCACAAATCGATTAAAAACAATTACAATGTTGGAACACAAAATATCACATCGCTTACAGCAGCAGACATCCAGACTGATTGAGAAATGATAACTGGAGCAGCAAGCTTACGGCAAGGTCACTGTTCTCTTCATCCAAGTGACATGTAGAGTGTAGACATAACAGTTGAATCACAAGCGTTGCTCGCTAAAATGTTCATTTTAAATAGTGTTGCTTCCTGTTTTCTACGTTTCATACATCTGTATTTTGGCCTATTTTACTTAAGGTGTATTCGAATTACCAAGCATTCGGACTATCAAGGTTCTACTATGATTAAAAACTGGGTTGGAAGATTTTTTTTTCCTTCTGTTTGTTAGAAGCAAAGAAAAGTATTGCCACGGTTGCCAGGGGTAACCACACAATTCATTTAAATAAACTCATAAAAAGTTAATTTCTGACTACATTACAGAAAATTCCCCTTAAATTGCCCTTTAAACATGATACTCACTCTGGCTGTTTGTGTCCCGCATACTGATCCGAGATGTGGATGTAATCAATTTGATCGGCATACTTGTTAAGCGCCGCCACTACCCTTGAGTCCAGCATAGCTGATGCAACCTCTGCAATCTCACACAGTAAGCTGAACCCCCCAGGCAGATTGAACTTATCCACCGAGCGCTTCTCTGGGCAGTATGTGCTCAAATCAGCCATCTCTTTGGACAGCCGCAGTGCTGTTCGTTTGGACGCCAGGCAGAACACAAAACTATCCATATCTTCACGGTTCATGTCCACCTGTCAGCAGAGAAAGTAAAATTTGGATTTTTTATTTTTCTGTTAGGAATGGCAGAACAAATCATAGATACGTAAGAAATATCTTGTTTCTCTTTTTTGGGTACATTTTGTTAAATTATTTCAATGAGGTTCAAGGAAAAGTATTATATTATTTATGGCTGAAAATGAATCCTTTTTGAAATTAATCAAATAAATATTATAAAATAATAACTTATCTAACTACTTTAATTTTATTGGTTATAGTAATTTTAATATGTTCTAGGTTTATAATTTACTAGAGGTGTGCGAAGTTCACTTTTTCAATTCGAAGCAAACTCGAATCAAATATATGACATTCTTGAAGCCAAATCGAAGTTTGAATATTTCTTTTAGTTGTTTTATGTTTAAAAAATTATTATATTTTATATTATCATGCACTAAAATTACTTGGAAAATGTTTTATCTTACAAATGTTTTTAATATTCCGTGTTAATCTGACAAATCAAGTTTCTATCATAACATTCAAATCAATTACTTCAGATTTTTTTTCCTGTACATATTAATTTGTAATATACATAACAGCTCAGAATGGCTATATTTGAACATAAAGTGAGTATTTTAGTTGTCAATATTTTTACTGACAAAGCTTCGAAGCTGGAATTTGCTTTGAAGCGAAATCAAGGCAGATGTTTGTTTCGAAGCCAAGTCTAAGTTTAGAAGCTTCGCACATCCCTACAATTTACCTTAGTAGATTGTAATAATACATTAAATGATTTTCATGGAATTAATTAATCTAATAATAATATAACTATTAATGTGTCATAGCATGTCATTATATAATTAAAAATACTGTAACATAATACATTTATTATTATTATTATTATTATTAGCACCGCGTCTTACTACCCATTCGGGTTATACACACTTACGCTAATGTGTAATGATAGGGTGGTTGTGAGATGAAATGGAGGACCTACAGTTTAACGTAGAATCCGAACCACGGTGGAGGCCTGGCATTCTCCACATTCACAAGATGTCTTGTCAGAGGTGAAGGAAGGGTTTGGTAATCAGATAAATCTATGCCGGGACCGAGGATTGAACCCCGGCCGCCAGCACAGAAGTCTGACACCTTATCCCTAGACCGCCAGGTCACCATAATATATTTAAATAGATTAAGACTATTTTGTAAAACCATTTTAAAACCAGTGTTTGATAAGTTGTATAACATTTAATCATTTAACATTTCATATAATATTTTTTCTGACAGTCAGAGTTTGTATAATAGCACAGGGCTTAGCGGTCAGGGTTTGACACCAGCTAGGGATATAGTGTTGAAGATAAATCAGGGCACAGACTGCTGGGTAAGGTTGTTGACAGAAGAGTACCTTTTTCCAAACTCTATCAATTAGTTCTACATCCAACTTCCCATTATACACTATAAATTTAGTTTATTTCAATAAACCAGAATAAACTAACCTAATAATTATTTGCCAAAAACTATTCTTCCAACAAGCCAAACCCATCCTGACACTTTAGGTCCATGGGAGTGACAGTAGCAACATAACACACTATTTCCTTCGGGTTTCCTAGTGTTAATATTATTTAGTCCATTTACATGTCTTATTATCTTATCTACTTCTACTATAGAAGACAGATGAAAGGAAGATGTCACCCTTGTGCATTGGATTCTTCCCACAGTTTTCCTCTTTCCCTAGGTGGGCTTTCTTCATCATATTTATTCTTAGTAGTTTATTTTTCCTTTTTCTTTAGTTTTATTAATTTCCTTTATTATAAAATTATTATCTTATCAGAAAGTGCTCAAACAAGAGAAAAATGTTTAAAGATAGAGGAAGATGGAGGTATTTTACTAAACTGACCCGGCCGCAGGCTGGAAACAATTGATATGATATGACTTATTGATAAAAAAATTTAAATTTTTGTTTTAACTATATCTTAATGATTGTCTATGAGATTATTTTCAACCATGATCTGAAACGTATAGTATTTCTAGCTTAGGAAACATTACTAAATTCTTTGTCACAATAAAACAACAGTAGTGATTAACATACTGCAACCAAAAGTCCCTAAAAACATGAATGAACACAGAGCAACAGCTAGAGTAGGTTTGACTATTTAATTCCATCATCCATTTTGTCTCAAAGTTAAATATTAGAATCATGGTCCAGCTATTTTTAAATAATAATTTTGAAGCTAACCAGTAAAGAGCACCTCTTAAGGCAATTATAAACTATTTCGATTGATATAGCTACATGCAGTCCTCAAAAGTTCAACGTTTGTTACATATTATCCAAATGCGTGATTATTAGTTCAGGGATATTAGACAATAAATTGACATATTAACGGAAAAATTCATAAAGTTTTGAAACATTGCACGAACATTGTTAAAGAGGTTAGAAATGAAATAGAATAAAATAAAGTTCTCTCACCCACTGTTGTAGCTTCCCCCCTTAAAATTGGAAAAAAACACCCCCAAATATGATTAAGATCATTTATCTGCTGAACTGTTCAACTTTAGACAAATATGCTGGTATAAAAAATGTTTGAAATAAAATTTACAACCTTAGGAATATTTAAAATTATGATATTATACAATATGACTTTGATTCAAGTTGAAAAAGTGAATTTCACATACCCTTATCCCTTTGTGTCCATTTTCACCAGCTTTTTGTGACAATCTTTGTAGAAAATTATAGTAAGAAACTAAGAGTTTAAGTAGTTTTTCAAAATCATTATATAAAAGGCATAAAAGTTGAAATATTATTTTATGATTTCTATAAAATAGTATCTATTCCATATGTATCAAAAATATTATTTAGAGTGGTTCAAATTAGATCAAAGTGAATTTTAAAACAACTTATAATTCAGGAGAAAAGATTTAGTAAAGAAGTAAACTATTTACTTTTGATGAAACAATGAAAATATCCATTATAAAAAATAGCATTACAGAGTTAATACAGTAGTGTCATAATAACGGAGCAATGTTAGAATGTTTATTTTGATTTACATAACTCGAATGGATGCACGGGCTGAAAATTGATGGCTTGGTGTATATGAAGTAACGAACTAGAAAGGTTAAAAGAGAACGATGACAATTCATAATCAAACTAGTTGGCCAGGAAAAGGGTCATGTGGGGTGTAAGAGACTTTTATTTTTTGGCATTGAGGGTGTCACAATTACATCGATATAGCAGGCAGTTACGCTGCTCGAAGCTGTACAATATCAGACTACATTTTTGAGTCATCAGTAGTACTTGTACTTACTTAAAAGGCATATGTTGAGGCCAGGGTACCAAGATTGAGTTCTGTATGAGTCATGCGCAGTGTCAGTCAATCCCATTGGTCTAAGTTTTCACAAATTAAGCCAGTTCTTCCACAAGCGCGGGCATCCAGTCTCTTTATTTCTTTATCTTTGGTCTAAACGTCACATTTTGTATTATCTTTTAGTAGCTTCTATTAAACCAAAATTCATATACCTACATATTATTCTGAACCCACAAAGTTACCTTGTCTGCAACCTAACCCCTCCCACAAGCTATCCTGACAAATTGAGCCCATGGGGGGTAGGTCACGACAGTAATAAAAAATGTGTTTCAGGAATATTGAAGCCAAAAACACAATTCAAACAATCGAAGAATCGAAGAATCACATCAGACAATGAACTAACCTTGAAGTGGACCTGGTCACAAGCAGGTCGGATCATCTGAGCCAACACCGCCACAAGGTCTTGTCTCTGGAATAAATTCAAGATTGGCCTGTGTGAGCAATAATAACAGAGTCGAATAAATCATAGCCATATTTTTTTAAATCTTTAAACCAAAATTTGATACTGTAGCCCCCCCCCCTTTATTGACTAATTAAAAAGGAGCCTTGGAACCTTTAATGGATATATGAGATACATTGAAAGACAGAGTTGAATGTAGGGATAGATGAGTGGTTAATATAGAATAGGCTGAAGACCCCCAGAGCACAAAAGGAAGTTGGGATTAAACAAAACAGGAATTCAAAAGAAAAGTAACAATGGTTAATCATAATAACTTAATGAAATCATTCATTCTAATTCCTGAGATTCTCTCTGCTACTTAAGGGGATCAGTCAATTGATATGTAGATGAGAAGTTATTATGTAGATTTGTAAGTGCTACAGTACTATTTAATTTTGAAGCAAAGTCAAATCAAATATGTTATACTCTCAAGTACTAATAGGAGTTGGGATATGTTTGTTATTGTTTTAAGTAGAGATGTGTTCAATACACTTTTACTTACTAATGCTGAATATTGAATTTGATCCTAATCTTAAAAAACATGAAAACCATAAGAGGTTTGCTTTACTAAATTAATTCTTTAGTTGCTATAGGAAATATAAATAGATGAATAATTAATTTTTTTAATATTTAATATATTCAGTTAATTGTAAGGATGTATGACTGTTGATTTTTTGATGATAAATATTTTTGATTCTAATAGTGAAAGATTCAAATGAAATACTTATAGTTTTGAACTCAAACAGTCAATCAAATTTAGGTATAACTAGGTACTATTACCAACTGTTATGTGAAGCTTCAAAACTTCACACTTAATTAAAAAATATCAGCTTCGACTTTGCTCAAAAAAATAGTTCTGGCTTTGACAATTACGAAGCTTTGTCATTTAACTCAATAAGGAAAACCTCTTTTCTCTATATAAGGTAATTTTATTATATTTGGAAGAAGGTATAGGAAAAGTGGATAGAAACATATAAAAGAGGGACAAACACAATATGGCCTTTACAATGAAAAGAAGAACACAGTTCACAATTTACACTGCTGCCAATGAACAAAGAGGTAATAATTGCCTCTTAAAGAAAATTGATCGTCACCGCCCAATCCCCCGACCTAGGTTTCATTCTATCGGATTCCGAATTAATGACAGCTTAAATACTAATTTTATGTTCAATTTTTGATATTTTGAGTTATCTATGTTACAAATTAATATTCATATGAAAATATATTTGAGAACAATTCATATATTTGATCTGAGTTCGCTTTGAATTGAAAAAGTGGGCTTTGCACACCCCTACCTATTGGTGGTCAATATAATTTTAAATAAAGTAATGTGAAATATATTTTCACTTAAATTCAAAACTTTAATTGCAAAATAATAAATATAAAAGATCACTTTCTAAGTTATTATACATTAAAATAAACAGCTTTTTACAAAATGTATTAAATTTTACAAACTTGGGAATAGTTTGTTGTTAAAAAACAACAACAGAAAAATAAATTAAAAAATATGAATCCACTGCTATTAGTTTTGAGAGAATTTATAAATATAAATGGATACCTTTAAGGCAAAACATATTTTCACTTTTTGAGGTAGTTTGCAAATAAATATATATTTGGAAGAAGTTAAAGTAAAGGTGGATAGAATACATCATAAAAGGTAACAAACACAATATGGTTGTTACAATGAAAAGAGTAACACAGTTCACACTTTACATTGCTGAAATTGGGCAGAGAGACATTGGTTTCATTCTATTAGAACTTATCAGGGAGGAGTGTGAAGAGCGCAATGCAACTTTATAGGTGTCCTACCATCCTACTTACTCCATTTATATTTTCTAATGTTCTATTATATTTATATTTACTCTTCTGTTAATGATTTTTCCTGAGATTCGGATTCGGGATTCAGAATTCGAGATTTGATTTAGTAAAAAAGTTAATTCAACTCAACTCTAAATATAAATATAATAGAATAATAGAAAGATACAAATAGTAACTAAATGTTAAACATTCATTCTTATAATACATTCATTATAACATTCATACATTCTGTTAAGTGATAAATTAGTGGACTCCGGCCTGCTTAAGTTTATCCTATAACTTAATTATAAATTGGTTCTGAACCACCAATAAGCAGTATTAAAGTTATAAAACAAATTTCAATTCAAAAATGAGAAAAGATAAAAACATTTTTTTAAGGATTGAAACTTGATCCAAAGTTTTATTAAATCCTAATATATGCTTAAAGATTCGAAGGATTCGAGGGCCAATCCCTACTCTTAATGCATGTTTAACTTTACCAATATCTATTAACTAAACACATCTTGTAGCTTTAACATTTTTCTTGGAGCGATCGATCGAGTACATGTCTGATTAATTAGGTAATTCCTGAGTAAGTCTTAACCCATTCCCTGGTGCGTGTTTAGCACAATGGTCTACGCAAGCCCGGCAGTCATTTTTCTACTGGTATCTATACTCTTATCCAAAACATATTTTTGTTTCTCACTTATTTTATCATTTATTGTTTGATTCATGGTTATAGTATAGCATTGATTTGGCAGCCCCATCTATTAGCTTCAATATGAAGTATTCAGACTGGCTAAAAGTACAGTGGTTCATTGATAGATAGCATTACAATAACTTATTGCAATGAAATGTTTATTTGCGCCCATACCAGGAAACATTCGGGCAAACAAAGATGTTCAATGCCTGCACCAGGGAAAGGGTTAGTTACATATTTGCATACTTTTACATTTTCAGATAAGGGATCTCCTACAGTTGTTCTTAACCCCTCGAACTATATTGCTGTTGCAATAACCAAGCTTTCAGACATGTTCACCTTCAAACTTCTCCAAAAAAGACCCTACAGAAGACTTTAACAAATAAATTAATTAATATGTTAAGTGTGAGGACCCCCACTAGAAACTTTCACCTAAATCTATGCTTCTTTCCACCGATGAACCTCAAATTTCTCTGGTCTACCTTCTTCCCAAAATTCACAAAGGAATCCTCCCAAAGCCAGGCCATCCCATCGTCCCTGGATGTGGTTCCCCTACAGATATAATATCTGCCTTTTTTAACTCTCACCTACAACCCTTAGTAAAAAAAACTGCCATCATTCATTCAAGACACCAAACATATCCCAAACCGCCTGAACCATATGGGAGAACTGCCCCCTAAATTCTTCTTAGTTACAATTGATGTCACCGCTCTATACATCAACATCCCCAATATTCATGACCAAGCTTCAACAGAACATTTTCTAAATCTCAAACCCCAAAATTCCACACTCAGCGCTTTTTTCATGCTTGAATTGGCCATAATCATTCTGGAAAAGAACAGTTTCGATTTCCTCGACAAACACTATCTGCAGATCAAGGGTACTGCTATGGGTTCTCACATGGCCCCCTCGTGTGCCAATCTCTTCATGAGACGACTGGAAGAACATTTCTTATGTTCTAGACTCATCAAACCCCTAGTATGGTCCTGGTACATTGACGATATTTTTATGATTTGGACACAAATCACCAACATTAATACCTCCACTACCACAACAGCCACCCTGTGTTCACTTTACAAATAGTACAAATCACAGATCTAAATACATATTCTAGAATGCAGATGTTTGGCTCGAGTTGTTACGTTTAAGTTATGTGAATTGTGATCATACAACTGTTTTCTTAAGTTAAGTGAACCTTAAGTGAATGCTACGTTAAGTTAAAGTTAAGATGATCGTGAACACGGCATCAACTCTCATTGATACTCAAATCTCCAGAGCTCTCTCTAATGACCAGACAAATCACAAACAAATTTATGATAGCTTTTGTTTCACCATAAAATGCCATCCAGGACTGTAAAGAATCATCACTATCCTTAAGAATGGCTAAAACTTTTAAATTTCTTCCACTCTTACACAAAACCTTATCAGCTTTCCCCCAAGAATCTCTTTCAAACAGCCACCTAACCTTCACAACCTTTTAGTATACCCATAATTGCCCGACCCCAACAAAACTTTCACCTCAATCAACACAGCAAAAGGTTCACACCCATGTAAAAAAAACGCGGTAACACCTACAAGAACCACCCAACCAGCAAGACCTTCAATAATAAGAACACGAAGAAGCAATACCCCATCCAAGGCCATTATGACTGCACCACATCCACCTTAATCTACCAACTTCAATGTAGTTTTTGTGAGGCTAAATCCATTGGACTCACAAAAGGACCTCTGAGAATACGAATGAACAATCACCGTTTAGATACCAAACACAAAAATCTGGATAAACTAGTTCCTTCCCATGGCTACACCATCAGAGTACTCAGAGCATGCCCGACAGCCACTTGCAATAACGCTTAGCTCAGGTAATGGGAACTTGCACATCAATGGGTAACCAAATACAGACTACCCCTTTGTTTAAATGTGAGATAAAAAAAAAATATAAAGGTTATTTATTTTTTTAGATTATTTTTACTATTCCAAGTATTGTATATTCTTTGTTAGTCGTAAAGATACTTTTAGTTACTAATTTTATTTTTTAATTCTTCAAAAAGCATGTAATTCCATATAATACCGTTCTTTGTGTTTTGTTTAAAAATTAGGTGGCCCAATAGATAAATAATTTTATGATAAAGGAAAGTGATAAAACTAAAGAAAAAGGATAAATAAGAGTAAATGTGATAAAAAAAAGCCCACCTAAGGAAACCGGAAAAATATGGGAAGAATCCAATGCATAAAGGTGACATCATCTTCCTTTCAACTATCTTCTATAGTAGAAATAGTCACACATACATTTTAACACAAATAGAACAATATTTCAGCATTGTTGCCTTTATCAAACACTAAGAGAAGAGTACAAATAACACAAATACTGGAATACTCCATTTTGAATTTAATAAAAATGGTTAGAAACGCATTGTACTGCACAATATGTTGGCCTCACCACTGAAAAATTCCGTAAACAATTGAATGGACACCGCCATGACACCAAAATCAAGAATTCAGAAAAAACAGTTTCAGCACATGCCTCCACTCATAACCTCAACTTTGAGGACTGCTACACTGTCAAGGTGTTAAAATCATTCCACAAGACGCAATGTAATATAACACAGTTAAGAAGATGGGAACTGGCACATCAATAGATCACAAAGTCTAGAAAACCAACCAACATAAATATTCGCTAATTTCAACCCAGAGACTACCCATGCACCATCGAGAGTAATAGAGAAACATTCAGTGAATTTCAACTCCACCAAAGAAGTTTTCATCCTTTCCAATCAAGTTGGCATCACTGAAGACAACATCCTGTTTAATTTAGTTACTAATACTTCCTGAGGAAGATGCTATAATAGCATCGAGATATCGAAGTGTGTGTAAATATGCGTTAAGTGTTTTTACTTTTATTTGTGCTCTGCCATTTTCCTAATATTCTATAATTTTAAATAATGATTTTAAATTTGAAAAAAAATTACCTAAAAATTAGATTGAAATTCCATAATATGATTATTTATTACAAGAGTTAGGATTTACACTATACATGTAAGATACAATATCTCTCCTGGTCTGTCCATTTCCAGTTTTCCCTTAGTATGGACTTGTCTGGAATAGAATGACCCATTTACAATCCCAAGAATGTTCACAGATACCAGAACGTCACACAAATCTTTATAAAATGATGAGGATTTTTCTTGATTCATGAATGCATTTTGTGTAAGCAATATTGAGAGGTTTTCTTTTTATCAATAATCTGTATACAACAGACATGTTCGTCGCAACTGATATGCTGTGAATGGTTAAATCTTTTATCTAATGCCAGCCACTTTCACTTCACATATCTTACAGAAAAGTATTTCACTCTCTGTAGAAAAAATATCCTCTCCGAATTCAGTAGTAATTTGCCTCAAATGACTCGGTTTGGATGGTTTGGTTTAAAGCATTCTAAATACACAGAAAATGTTTGCAAAGGAATAAATATTACATGCACTTTATAAATGAAAACTATGCATTTAAAATCTTTTGAAATCTAAAATCATGTGTTCTACTTAACATTTGAATACAATTACCTGCTTTAAAAGCAATAGCTCCCCATTCCCCTGCAACACTTTCCAGACAAGGTATTGTGAGTGACTCACCAGGCATGTAAAGACAGTACAAAGTTCATTTTAACTCTAAAAATTGCTTTCCCCTCCCCCTGCAACCACTTCCAAAGTGTAGTGAAGGTCTCACCACGAATGTGGATTTTATAAGCACGCAAGTTAAGGGTCACATAGTTCATTTGGACTCATACATTATCTTCTTCAGTCAACAAGTGTGTGGTAAAACATCTGATGTTTGAATATTCATGTTTTATCAAAGCACCAATTATACATATGTATGTGGGTGGGCGTGTGTGTGTGTGTGTGTGTGTGTGTGTGTATATATATATATATATAAAACCTTTTTGAAGTCTTTTTCAAAAATTTTTAAATTTTCTTTACAAAAAAAATGCTTAAAAATGACTTACTAAACAAAAAAGCAAAAAAAGACCTAAAAAATATAAAATGGCAAAAAATACCTATACAATATACATAAAAAATTTGTTTGTGCAAGTTATGATTTATGATAAATGAAATAAAATTGGAAGAATATCTTAGGTGAATTATTATTTCACATTTATTTTATTTGTCGACAAGCCTAAACTAGAACTAGTTATTTGTTTGGGAATACGAATTAAAAATTACATTTAAATTTAAATGTTTGAAACAATGATTACAATTTAATCAACATAGTATTTTTAGTGTGTGTGTACTTAAAAATGTGTGAAATTAATGATAAAATTTGAATAACCTTGATAAAAGATGAAGGGCTTACCTTGAGAAATTTGAGCTCCACGAGCATCCCCTCACAGCAAGTGCGGCCACTGCACCATAGAGTGTACAAGGACTCCGACTCCTTCACTAGCCCTGGGTTCTCATTCTCCATCTTGCCGTCATCACCTGCAAAATCATGTGCTCATATGTGTAACTAGAAACATGTTTCTGAAAATATACACATTTTACTATTGAGTGTACAGGCATTACTGTAGTTTATTCACTTTGTGGTGGGCACCTAGTTTTTGAGCCAGTCGAGATAGCAACCAAAGTTTGTAATATATTTTAGCACTCAAATATCTCAAGTATTTTTAAAAAATGCAAGTTTTTTATACTATGCCTTACTACCCTTCCTGGGTATCCACATTTTATCAACCTAATTGTGTATGGACGAAAATGGTAGCTTTAGAGGAATCATACCAACATTTTACTAGCGGGAGAGTGGGAAACTATTTAGGAAAAACACTCTCAGTACACCAGCTGGTATTCAAGCAAATTAGATTCAACAATGACATTTAATCTGTGTGCCCATTAATGTGGGAGTAAATACATAATGATCAGGTAAGTGTTGGCACACAACCCAAAATATAGGTGGAATTCAATATATATCAAACCTGAATCTTGAATTAAACCTATATACATTTTCTTTTGAATATAGGATATAAGTCTAGCTTTAAAAATGTACAATTTTATAGTATATAAAAAAGATGGTAAAGTACAGAAAATGACAAATTTTAGGTGACATAGCCTTTTCCTCAGGAAGTATTGGACTGTACCTTTCTGTACACATTAGCGAAATAGATACATATGCATCTAATCAAAGTGGGAAGGAAGTTGTGGTGCTATATTCAAACCCCGAACCCCCACGTTATCGGCAATCCAGTCTATTGCGAGAGTGACACCTTAGACCAAGGGTTCCCAAAAGAGTTTTATAAGCTTATTCACAGCACCCCATTCCCTTTTCTATATTATCTACCCACTAAGGAATATAATTACACAATAACATAAAAAACATTAGGCCTAACACATTTATTTAAATCTAATTAAAGCTTCTTACTTTAGTTAATTTAACAAAATTTATAAACTTTATCAATTATTACCAACTTTTCAAAGTCTAATAAACAAGACTTTTAGTTGCCACAATAAGAAATGTATTAACTAAATCACTGTTAAGTACATTATTAATTAGCTGAATGAGCTTGATGAATCAATATTAGTTATTCAATTTCTGGTTTAAATCACTTAGATCTAAGATCATGCCCTCAAGAAACCTCTTGGTTCCTTGTTTGTCATATTTACTATGTTTAAAAGAACTAAGAGGAAATTATTAATTTCTGAACAAATTTATTAATTTTATGAATTTATTCTATTAGAATTTGGATAAAGGAAAAGAAAACATCAAGCTTTAACGGTTACACAAATCTAGATAATTAAATCCACCTAACTATTAAAATTATTATTTCAAGTCAAGGCATCCAAATTTGGATTCAATATATTTTTATGCAAATCTTTATAATCTTAAGCCTCTAAAATATATTAGACCTAGTAGAGGATTTGAGTAATCAAGGGTTTGAACATTTTATTTCTGCTTTCCAAAACTCAAGCACAGACAGCCTTGTCATTTGTTCCAGAGCCTTACCAACAAGACTGAAGTTGTCCTCCAGTAGAGTCTTATGGCTGCTGAACCAGGCGTTGGCCAGTTTATTGTTTTTGGTTTTTCCCGTGAAGAAATTGAGGGCATACACTACAAGACCAGCCGCCATCAGCATTTCTAGGTAATAGCTGTCCCAGTTGGCTCGGAAATGTAGCGGCACCTACAAAAACAAGTTTGAAGCTTGGAGAAAGATTAAGAGTACTAAAGCAATGGTTTTCATACATTTAATTCATGCTGTACAAAATCATGCAAAGGAAAGAGTTTTATTATAATTATAATTTTCTAGTTTTCAAAAATGTACAATATTTTCACAAATAGACAACTAAGAATAGTATACATTTTCTTGACTACTCCATGTATTAAATAATTGAATATAAGTGAGAATGGCTTTGCTACATTAATTTACCAAGTTTTTCAGAACACTTAAGCCTATCTTTTAAAAGTAGCTGTTACTAGCATTAAAGTTTACAAGTCAATTGATCCTGGCTGTTATTAGAAAACTATGGGAACAGTGAGATAGTCATTAGTGATTCTTATTGTTTAGTCATCAACACTAAATGAAGTCAAGCAATGGCATGCTCAAAACGTAGCTTTGTGAATATGATAAGATTTATGTATGAAATAAAGTACACTTATCAAATTATAATGTGTAGATTAAATTAAATAAATATGATAGAATTGTAGAAAATTGAAGCACAAATACTAGTAAAAAAACTAACACATATTTACAAATATGTCAATATTTTGATCTAGAATAGGATTACAAACAAGAAGTAGTTAGCAGCCTATATAGTCTACAACATCCTGAGGAAAAAATCTATGTTGCATTGAATTATTGAAGTCTTTGTGAATGTGTGTTTTTACTTTTATTTGTGCTTCTTTATCTACAGTTCACTGCAATAATATTAAAATAAAATTTGCTTTGCACTCTCTTTGATTCTAATATAATTATATTATGAATGAGTCAGTGTTTTAGCCACAATAAAAAAGAATTAATATACCTTTGTGATAGTGATTTTGGGTGCTTCGCCTCCATTTTCCTTTCCGCTGCTGCCAACACGATCTGAGTCAAACCCTTCAAACTCTTCCTCGTCCTGGAAATGGTCAAATTCGTTTTCGTCCTCCTAAAAGAATGATACAAGCAAAAGATAACATGAGGCTGCCAGATGCAACATTTTAATCTCAGTTAAACCACGATGGCTCAAATTTTGGGAATATTAAACTTAGACTAAATGCTAAACGTTATTTTATTTGTTACATAATATTACCAAAAATTCTAACTAGGTCTACCTATTATTCTTAATGTACACACCAAGAATTGGTAGGTAGAGTCTGTTCACCATAACTTTTTACAATAATGACAGTTGAAAAATAATGTGTTTAGGTTTTGGGTTGCCAACACTTGTAAAAGATCATTGTTTTGGTATAAATGTTAATTGTTATATTTTATATTAAAAATAATGTAAGCATACGTTTTTTCACACTATTTCATAATTTTTATCGTATCCGAAACAATATTGTAAACATGATTAAAAGTAGGCTAATTATTCTTCGTTTTGAAATGTTATCGTTAATGTTTTTAGTGCATGTAGCCTACATTAATACTGTTTTAATAAAGGCATCGTATTTAGTTGAAAAAGATAAAATACTTGTCAATTTTTTTATATATAACTTAATAAATTATTTTATGATTATTTTATCGTGTGTCAAAATACTTAACTGAAGAAAATATTTTTGTCAACTATGTGGGTACACGATTGTAAGGAACTTGTTTGTGTCATCATCAATCACATGGTTTTAAGTTCATTTGGGTTATATACGCTAAGTACTAATTACATTAATGGGTTAGGAATTGGGAAGGATAAATAGAGTGAACCCACATTTGTGTGGAGGGAGAGTGGAAAACCATTTAGGAAAAGCCTTCCCAATTCACCCGAGCAAGTATTGAACCTCAATCTCACCGTCCTTGGAAGACTAGCTAAACATTAAACCAGCACATTAGCTAACTACACCACCGAGGCGGGTGGCTTTATAAAAACTATACCGATAAATTTAGTTTGTAAGATTATTTTAGGTGTACCACATATTCTCGTACCATACTAAGATTGCAGGATTTGCAAGCCAACCAATATATTATTTAGACCAAAAGAAAGTTGGTATTATTTAGTCAAACTAGATTTTTTTAAATATATAGGTACCGGTAGTACCTACTGTATATTTTATTTACACATAAATTGATTCATTTTAATTTTGTTTATAAATTTAATAATAAAATGCATACATATTGGTCCAAAAAAATCCTCTATGTTCTATATGATGGGTACCATTTTGCAATGATTTCTAAGAGGCTATGTAATAAATAACATTTTCTTTGAAGGGGGGGAAAAAAAGATCATACCTCTACAACTCCATCATCTTCCTCCTCCTCTTCATCCGGCTCAGGAGAATTAACAGGTTTTTTGACCACAAACTCATCATTTTGATCCAAATCATCGAGATCTTTACCCGCTAATAGCTCATCTTCGTCTTCTTCAAAATCTTCAAACTCGGCAAACTCATTGTCTTCAAGATCATTTCGATAATTTGCTGTTGCCCAAATTTGCGTGCCAACCAACACAATATGTATCACAACCAACAGTAGCCTCATTTCTACTCTACAAATGAAACAAAATAACAACAACAATAAGGCAAGATTATATTTAAGTCTAAAACATTGCCAGTAAAAAAACAAAAAAGCAAGACCATGGCTGTATCTAAATAGTTTGAGCACGTCACTGTTGTGCATTTTACTAGGACACTTTAATCCAAAAACCTTCTAGTGTACTTAATAGTATAAGGCGCACAGTACTTTTCAGATATTACAGTCAACTTAGGTTTTACTTAACATATTATTTAAACTAAAAATACATTTCCTTTCTGGCCACAGAAAGAAAATTAGCCAACTGTACAAAGAACAGACCAAATCTCTTTGGTTTAACAGTTACAAGTTGTTCCATTTAAAACACTTTTAAAAAAAAGCATGATAAAGGGTGAATTGTACCCAGCCTTAAGTGAAGTGTGCTGTAGAGTTTTCAGAGTTGAACAAACGTGACTTACACCCTTTAACTCAAGATCAACGCAATGTCCAAGTGCACGTAGGTATCAGGGGCGTTCAGACAGACACGATTGATGCTTGTGATTCATTATATAAAGTAGGGCTTGGACTTTCAAAATTAATCATTCGACTCGCAAACTTAATACTTTGGTAGGGCCAGACTAAATCATTAAACGACAATATTATTTTGTGGAGCAGATTTTATTTTATTTAATCTAATTATATACCCTTCGTATAAAAGGATAAGTGAGCTAAAACCATCTTATTGTATTGGAGTCAAGGACTTAGGTTTTTAGATTCAAATTTGGCTGCTCCTACTTAATATTAAAAGATTTTAATCCAATAAATTTAAAAAAACTTACATCTTTAAAATGTATGCTACAACCACTCAAATTTAATTATATTAACTATTTTTTAAACCTCTTAGAAATACGACTATTATTAGTCACAGATTACTACACCACAGATCATTCTGGAAGACCAGAACTAGAAGTGAGGCATTGATCAAATAACAAGAGGTCAAGCGAGAGTTATGTGAATTATTGTGGTCTTTGGTCAGGATTACGTCTATTCAGTGATCGCTATACCTTGTCTATGGTCTATACTACACCGATACTGGATGGACATACACACACTCCTTGAAAAGGACCAAAGGCGGACGCTCAAGTTTTTCATCTGCTTAATTGTGAGGGGACAAAGTTAAAGGTTTTAAAGTTTTTAAAATTGACAGGAAATTAGTACACAATAATACATATTTACACACAACAATGACCATCACAGCCACAACACAAAAAAAGCAGAGAACCTACACATGAATTGCAATAATTCTTTCAAATATGGCTGTAATAGCACAAAGTCATCATTATTTTAAAAAAAAACTATAACGCTCTACCTAAAAACTATACAAAAAATAAACTTGTTCAACTATGAAATAAAGCAATATGCCTGGGATTTGTACATGAATGGTCAAACTCGGCCATAACCAAATATGTAACAATAAAACTTAAACTTAATAAACTAATAATAGCTATTATTTTATATTTTATTAGAAGGCTTATGTGTACTTGTAGCCTAATTGATGTGATTATGTATTCTTGTATGATATAAAATACTACTTGTTAATCTGCCTTGTGCTAGTTATCAAAATATATTGCTGCCCAAAATAATAATTGATTAGCTATTGTTAAATAGGTAGTCTATTATTATCATTTTATTTGTTTTCAATATTTTATAGCTGCTCATTCTTGTAATTCTGTTTATATTTTTTACATTTTATTGAAATTATTGATCACCCGCTTAAAAACAAATTTAAAAAAAACCTTAACAGACTAATTATAAATAATCCTAGGCACATTTTTTTGGTAATATTTCAAGTACTGGTTGTATTTATTCATAATTAATGTGCCTAACCAAATATTATTTTGTATACCATTCCTATAATAGAGCCACATGGATCTCTGGGATATAAAATACTAATAAATAATGATAAAAGTTTTTTCAATGTTCTTGTGCGAAAACATATCTCGCCCGTTCCCCTTCAAAAGAATGACCTTGTCTCTCCTAACAATTTACAGCAATATTCACATTGTCACTTAAATTACCTAATTTAATTTACAAACTCTTCCCTATCTCACTTTCAGTCCTAGGAAAGAGAGGGGTGGCTGGATCATTACATATCCAGCTTCCTTGGGGCTTCCTTACCCAAGGAGTTAACCTCACAGCCAGAGGGTTACCTGACCGAGGCGATTCCGAGGCACTGGGGAAACTGAGGGGTGGTTGCTCTGGAGACGGATCATCTGTTTGCCCAGGAGAAACTTCTTATTGTGAATTATCTTCTACTAAAGGCAAAAGCACTCCTTCCATAGGGTCGTTGGTTCCTAGTTTTTGTCCCAACAGGGCTTCCATCCCACTTTCTAGCATTGAATTATGCAAGTGATCCACATGCACAAACCTCACCATAGTTCCCACCATAGCTAGATAGGTAACCGGACTTATAATCCTTATTATATTCCTGGCATCCATGTTTCAGTTTCTCCTCGAACCGTTTTAACTAAAACTACGTGATCTTCTTCAAATGTAAGAGGTGATCCCGCCTTTCTATTCCAATTTATTTCCACCTTTTCTTTCTTTTCCACCACTCTTGCCACCGAATGAGGCTTCAACATTGACAACCGAGCTCTCGGTCTGAATCCAAGAAATAACTCAGATGGGGTTTTACCTGTAATTGTGTGAGGGGCATTCTTATAGGCAAAAAGGAAATTATCTACTCTATGCTAGAGAGTTCTTTTCCTCGGATGATCCTGCTTCAAGGCTCGTAAAAGCACCTTTTCCACTATCTTCACTGAGCTTTCCACCTGACCATTAGATGCTGAATGATAAGGGTGTGATACCATGTGCATCACTCCATTTCCTCGCAGAAAATCTTCCATCTCTTCTGAAACCAACTGTGGACTTCCATTAGACACTAGCTTCTCCAGCATACCATAGGCTGCAAAACATGCCCTTAATTTTGCTATTGTTTGTGATGTCGTCGTAGTAGAAATGAGGAACATATATGTCCAATTTGAATTAGCGTCAACCAACACTAAGTATTCTGTTCCCTCCAGTTTTACGAAATAAACATGAACTCTCTGGTCATCTTCTTATTGGCTAGCTCCACTGTTGCAACGATGCTCTCAGAGCTGAATCTCGAATCTCCTGACAAATGAAACATTTCTTGAACATTTCTTCAATCTGTGAGTCAATTCCCGGGCACCACACATACCCTCGGGATAACGTCTTCATCTTATACATTCCGGAGTGTTCTTTATGTAACATTGACAAAATGATATGATGGTACGCCTCTGGAACCACCACTCGATTCCCCCAGCGGAGAGCCTATGGGGGAATCGAGTGGTGGTTCCAGAGGCGTCTTCAATGGAGATCTCGTGTCGCTTCTGAAAAAAAAAGGCATCCATTCCGGTTCCACCTTGAGCGGCCAAACATATAGTGTCCAGTCTACCATTTTATTAAGACATAAATCCTTCCTAGTTTCTTTCCCAATTTCCTTACTAGATATTGGTAGCTCCTCTAAAGATACAAAAGTAAAATTTACATTAGCCTCTAACATCTTCCCATAATCAGCCGGCAATCGTGACAACACATCCGCTTCAACAATTTTAGATCCTTTTCTATACTCCAACTTGTAAACACATGAGGAAAGTAACAGCGCCCCCCACTGTATACAAACTACTGCCATCTCTGGAATACCTTTCTTGGAGGACAACAAATACAACAATGGTTTATGGTCAGTAACCAGGGTAAATTGACCAATTTATATGAAGAGATTATGCTCGTCTTCTTGTGACTCTAGCAGTGCATATCAATTGGCTCTTCTGAGTTTACACTTCCATCAATAACATGAGAGAAGAATTTCAATGTGTCGTTATTCCTCCATTTTTCTCCATAGTGCTTCTTCAGCAAGTTCTCTACATCCTTATTCTTTTCTTCTGTTACTTTATTTGCTTTGGGAATTTCAATAAATTGAATGTCATTGTAACAACGTGAAGTCATGAACAAATTCTTGTAATTACCAACATCAGTTTTAAAATGAGGCTCACCACATACTATGACATTATTAGTTTTGGGTCGTTCGATAAAGATTCTCTTCATTTTAGAAATTTGAAAGTGCCATGATGTACTTTTTTTACAGCTCCCTTTAAGGACTCTTTAAAATCATAAACTTTGGTGTCCTCACCAACTTTATTGACAGTTGAATGTTTTGAAACTAACCCATCTATTTCTTCTCGAGTTTGAATGATTTCACATTTCTTGATGTCTCTTCCAATGAATCCAAATACTTTGTCTGGGGTATGTAACTGTAACCTGTAACTGGAATGATAATCTCTACACTTTCAATATTTCGTGGTGCATACTCTCCAATCCACTTCATTAGCATGCAAACCATCATAGAATTATTATTTGGCCCACATCAACCGTCCGAGACAAGACGAAGTGTGGTGTAGTTAGACATATTAGAATACAGCAAAAAGTCAAACACACGTGAAGTTATAGTGTTTGAATCTTTTAGAAACTCATTTTCAGTCCACACATAGGGTGTCACATTGTCAGGAACAAGATGAGCGTTGCTGTTCCCTCTGACAATGGTGAAGTTAAACATATATAACTGTCTTGAATAATACACACATTAATCTGATAAACAAGGCAATGGAATATTTTTTTCGCAGTCAAAAGACAGTATAAGTTAAGACGGGTCTTCGTCACGCAAAAGTTCAAAGATTGCTTTAGTGCGAGCTTTATGAACACGTAGTTCTTTGGTTAAGGTTGTCTTTTCCGTTTCATCTTTCACTGAAGCAATTATTCCTCGAAGTTGTAGGCACACATAGCACATATCTTATATAGAAGATCCAAAACCCAAATTATAATTAGTATTAAAAGTCATACGAAAATAGATTTCTTTTACGGGTACGTTTGTCTGAATTTCTGAGTATATCTTCCACAACAGTGTGATACTTAACTCTGAAGCTAAATATTTTCTGTTACTCTTTCCCTGCAGTAGTGTGATTCTACATACTTGTGAGTGTTAATAAACTGAATCACACATTCCTTCCTGTTTTGATATTCGTCTTTCTTTCGAAAACCACTCCTCTTTTCGTCAACATTCCCAGTGTGATAATAGTTCTTGAGCATGGTATTGACATATCTCGCCGATATGACGAGAATAGTGAGAAATGCCTTTCTACAAACTCGAACTTCGTTTTGTGCTATTTTTCTAATGAAGTATTTGGCTGTTGCATCATTCTCAGAGTACGTTCCTTTTGTCGTTTTTCTCCTTTTAATGTTAGAGATTGTCGTGTGTTTTACAATAAAGTTATCCTGAACACATTTTCAGGGTTTTCGGTAGAACATTTCGTGGAAATATTTAACATCATGCATTTTCTATGATTTGCAGAGATACAGTTTGTGATTTTCATGTTTACATTGTGGATATTGAGTAATATTGTATGCTTTGAACCTACAACAAAAACGATTAACGCTATAAGCCATATCTAACCCATGTGCCATCCACTAACCTAAAATAAATCACATAGCTCACTTGATTTGTAACCCAATAATTATATTGTAACTAACATAAACATTAATGTTCTGAATCAGGAAGCTACTGGATTATTTCCGTCAAATAAATGTATATTTTATGTGTAATAGTAATGCATTAAAATAGTTTTCAGTGATGTTTGTGATATTCAAAACACTCACTAACCTGTTAGATTTTAAAACATTCTTCTTCAATGTTTAAAGTCATGAATAACTTTTCGACACGTTTTATCCTCTGGCGCAGTGACGGCTCGTAACTAAAATTAGTGGGAGTGCTGCTTCATAAATTTTTTAGCCTTTGTTTTAAAATTGTGTAAAAGGAAAAAAAACATGTATAAAAAGAAAGTTTATTCAGGAACTTGATAACATTTTAACAAAAAAATATGTTTTTTTTTACTTACTTTTACTTAAATTGTTACAGCTTAAGCTTGAGCTATTCATTTAAAAATGAAATCCATTCTTCTTGTTTTAATTTGCGCAAAAAGTTCAATAATTTTCTCCTTGATCTCTGGATGACAATTGAGGAATTTTTTCTCTATTGAAAGTACTGCAAGCGCATTTAGTCTTTATGTTAAATAAAAGAACCGGAAAAAATTAATCAAATAGAATAGAAGGAAGCAGAATAATAATCTAATTATACACTATTCTACACTTTATCACATTCAAGAATATAGTACACGGTTTTTAAGCATAACACACACTGAGTAATAAAAATCTAAACCTCACAGTGATTTAGGGACCACTATCGCTTCCCTCAAAAATCTAATAAAATTAGGTTATATGCGTGAATACAGGTATTCGTCATACCAACACGGACCACGAGTAAGGTAGAAATGTTCCAGCGTTTACGTGGAATGAGGGAGAGGGAAATCATTTAGTGAGAACTAGTGACAGTATACCTCAGCGGGTATTCGGAACACCTACCCCCACCACCATAACTGTATGAGTTACACGCCCCTTTCTGGCTATATATATATATATATAT
>CABFOW010001078.1:137499-159226 GCA_902141385.1 Timema californicum
TATATATATATATATATATATATATTAATTATGATAGGGTGGTATGGATGATTAAGAAAAGGTTCCGGAGGGAGAACTACCAACAGTTTACCCAGCAGTGATTCGATTCCAACCTCCTCTGCCAGAATTAGATAAGCCTAACACTTAGAGGGATTCGAACCTCTATATCTGTCACGGTTTTTTCAATGAGCTACTCATGTCAGTACGCAACGATGATCAAGACACAATTGATCAAGTAACTGGACTTTACACCTAATTTATTAACGAAGCCGAATTAAAATGTATTATTAGCCAATAGGATGCGAGAAAATATGTAGGCTACATTCAGATGAGATTTTGTATAAGAACCCTCACAATTTGACAATTTTCTCATTCTATTTTTAACTTTCAAGCACTAAGAAGATAAAAATTGAGCTTCAATAGCACGACAACAGGAGGAGACATACCTGACGTAGTAAACGAAGGTATGTAAGCATTGTGGATAACATTATTTATGTTATCCAGTGTTACACATTTATAACTACTCACTCCTAACATTTAGATTATGAATTTAACTATGATTTTCATTAATTTTTTATCAGTGTTTCTAAATTTATAAACAATTTTTAAATAATGATGATTCATATTAACAGTGACTTTATTGTATTTATTTAATAATTTAGTTTATTGAATAAAAATATTAACGGTGACTTTCTTTGAGTTAAACCGTATAGCCATTTTAAATAATGAATAATAATATTAACAGCGACTTTACTTAAGAATTGAACGCTTTATTGATTGATTGTATGTAATACGACTGCTATGTATCTTTCGCCCAAATATCTTCCAGAGACCACAGTGTATGTTTTATTAGGATTTAGTGATGGCTGGCCAGGAGAGGAAGAGGGGGCTTATCATAGCTATGCTTGAGCTCTTCATACAGAACAGGATTTATTTGGCCGAAATAGTTGCATCATATGGAAAGTCTTGTAACTAAAATGTTTGTTCAGGCAGACATGACTTTTTTTAAACCCTCCCCGAATCGGGACCTCCCAAAATTTGTTTTCAGTGGTGGAAAGGTGAAATTAATTTAAAATTTGTTTTGAGGTGGTGTACAAATAACCCAGTGACTAGACAGTTTTAGAATGGGTGGGTGGGTGGATTGAAGAATGTAACAAGATGAAATTCCACCAGAGTTATTTAGTCAAACTACTGACATATACCCTGTTTTTTGTTGGAAGAACAGTAGAGGAAATTTAAATATATTTATTTGCAGCCAAAAATGATAATATTTTACTATATTATCTGTGTTATTCTATAGTTAATGATGATATTTATTAAAAGTGACAGCTACAGATAACATTACTTTATGTATGAATATATTAAAATTGTTTTAGTAACTTTAGTAACTAACTTATACTGTTCTTCCTACCAAAATCATACTATATAAATAATGTGCTATATGTTTTAGAACATTGTGAACTAGGTGGAGCAGCACCTATTACCCGTCCCAAAAAATATCCGTACTACACGAGCGTTCCTCAGCGGATGGAAGGTGTTTGTACAAGCGGCCACTACAATAACGACATCTATAGGAATTTGGATGAGATTGACAGTGGTCTATGTAAGTAATTTTATGGATCGCACTCTAGGGCCCGTATGCAAGGACGATGCTGANTTGATGATTTTAATCTGTTTCAGTTTGGATATCTGTATCCTTGAAAACGCGCTCGCCACATCTATAAGGTGATGATCACTTAGACGGGCTGAATAGTCATCTTTTATTTTCTTTAATTCAAGATAGTTTCACTGATATATAATTTTTCAAAGATTTGATATTTTTTTCATAATTGTTTTCTGCATGTAAACATTCATATTTTGTATTGATTTATTTTGTGCACCCGGGATATTTTTTTATACTTTTATATCAACCAGTAAAATTCTTCACCTACCTGATTAATTCTAGTCAAATAAAATTAGGTATTTGCATGTATATTTATTTTAACTCTAATCAATTTTGTTTATTTTTGTACATATTTTTAAAATTTAAACCATCTGTCTGTGTATATATATTCAATTAATATTCTTTGAACAGGACTTGGTAAATTAGCTTAGATATCTAGTCCCTCTACGGTCTCAAGAAATTGAGTATTGTTTCCTAAACATGTATAATATATTTCAAAGTGTAACATATATTCTATAACTATCATTTTTTGTAATTAAATATTTCAAGTATTCTTTTCATGGTGTGAGCCGATTTATTTGTGTGAATACATATTATAAAAATTGTTATAGGTGTGTTTTAACGTCTACTCCTCTCCCTCTTATCCTATAAATACAAGTTCATTTAGCTTATAAGCGCAGTCTCAAACATTATGGACAAGTTGACACATTCACTTTCGGCCATCATCAGTGGCCCTTCCGGCTGTTGAAACTCACATTTTGTGGACGACTTTATTTGTCTCTTGGACACTATATGTGAAGTTAAATTTGATAAAATCTCCTCATATTGTACTTTGTGGCAACCGGGATTCGAACAAGACTGGCCAAGTCCACGCGTATTATTCTGTAAGGGTTTGATGGAAATGGATGAAGCCTATAATGACGCTCCACAGCTGATTATCCTGGATGACCTGTTGCGTGGAGTGAACGAAGTGGTCGTCAATCTTTTCACCAAAGTTGCCATTATCAAAATAATAGCGTCATGTAACTTACACAAAATATATTCCACCGTGGCAAGGGCCAAAGATACATTTCCTTAAACGCACACCATATCGTGCTTTTTAAAAATCCCCGAGTTAAAGCACAGGTTCAACACGTTGCACGTCAGGTATGTCCTGAATACCCCCGTGTTTTACAAGAGGCTTACGCTGACGCTACAAGTACTCCCCACGGGTATAAATGGTTAGATTTCAATTAAGGTTGTACTCACTCCATAGTGATGGAGAAAGTAGCAATTACATAATGTTATGATTACAGAGAAAACAGTTTTATTTAAATTTGACATATAATTCAAACAGTAAATACAAAAGATTTGTTCAATAGGTGTTTGTTATCTCCATCGAGGGGGACGTGATGGAGAGCTAAGCAAGTATGTCGGTGACTAAATAACACACAGCTAAGAGAGAACAAAGCTATAGGTGAATGGGTAGCCTAAGCTCAGCGCAACCAGACAAGTATATCAGGTCAAGTATCAACTCTATGAATGCTTGATAGTCATGCAGCCATTGCAAAACGAGTAACATAAAACCAAGACAATACGGATAAAGGGGGTAGTAATCAGGGTTTGTACCCATGCTAATAACCTGCCCTGATGGTTGGCAAGAAACTTGATTAAATCCAGAACACCCTTTAATACTAACCGTTTGGGCTTGAGCTTAGACGCCTTCAACAATATAGCAAGTACAGTGGCAGATACTGCCTCGTTTATTTTGTTACATCATAAATCCAGTTTATACTAAGAGAACGTCTAAGTCGCCACCAGTAGATGCCTGCACAGTCCCACTAAAATTGAGAATAACCAAGCCCTAATTAGGGTATCCGTGCTACATACTAGAAATTAAGTATCAATTCCACAATCAAAGCTTATAATAATAGAGTATCTCTATTTCCTAGGATAAATTACATCGCACCTGAAGCGGCAGTCCACCCGACACTAAAGTTAAACTAACCATACATAACTTTACTTGCGCTACACATAGCCTTAAGGAACCAGCTGACGAAAAGCAGTGAGGCAATACTTCTAAATCCATCAGACACAAGGTTCAAAAATACTGACTTTCCTGGATAGCGTTTGGTGACTCTCCCTTGGCAAGTACTCTGAATAAGGCGTCATATTACAAATTAACATCTAATTTACTCTGCAGCCTGATCAACTCTATCCTAACTAAATAGTGGTGGCGGGTAAGCCACGTCCCATAAAATACAATACAGATAAGCACTCCTAACATAACTAGACTAATGCTTTAGATACAACCTTGCCCCTCTTGACCCATAGGTCTCATATTTGAAGCAAGCCCGACTGTCCCACAACAAACTATAGTTAGGCACTCTCGAGGCCCTGGTTCAAAACAATTGAATACCTTTACTTCACACAAAAAAGAAGGCCAAATATTGACACGCTATCGGCGATATACACAACACTTTTAACCTTGTCATAAAAAGCACGCGTGCAACGAGATAGTATACAGACCAACGTAGGCAATCATATTACTGGCTGGATACACATTGTCAGCGTCCTGGCCAACTAGAATTCGACATACTATATCATGACCTCAATAGTATTGGAGTCACAACGGTAGAGTAGACGGTGCACTCCTGGCGCATTTGTAGAGAAGGTGATGATCATGATGTTGAGATTGTGGCGGGATGCTACGCCCGGATAATCCAAACTGCTACACAGCTCAAATACATGGCGTTAGCAAGCTGAAGTTGAACAACAGAAAGGAAACAATTAGCCGACCGACCAGCTGTACGTACAATGCAGTCAATATCTATTCTTCCCCTTGAACCAGATACCAGATTTATTATTCCCGTCAGAGCACCAAGGGGAGGGGGTAGACTAGTTTCAGCCAATTACAACACAGGAAGACAGCGCGGACCAGCACGCTTCCAAGAGAGGAAAAGCGCAGGGAGAGAGATACAATAAAAAAGAAAACGTATGTGGCCTCACACTACGTTCTCTTGAGACGGTTAAAGAGAGAATGCTAATTAGATGGCGTTAATCAGCCCGGGTCTAGGAACACGCTCAAGTTAACATGTAGTTAAAGGGAGAGCAAATCATTCACTTCAGAAGATACGTGGAGGATATATTGAAGGATAACTAGGGTACACAATTGTGGGAGCTAATGTGCATTATCTTGGCACAAGGTACACCCGAATGGTTCAGAAATAGAACCCGCACAGATGTCGGGTACTGCACGTACCTACCACGTAAAAGCTATAAAAACACCGACACTTCCCGATTACAGATCATTTCATAGCCATGAGTCCCAAAGTGCTGAAGCAAGCTCCTCTGTTACGTGCGATGCATCGCATGAACCCGCAGCAACGTGTCGCATTGCTGAAAACAGCAGACAAGAAACTGATTGACTCTATTTGCGAGTATGCCTACAACACTTTAAAAGTGAAGGTGCTATTGAAATATGCCCAGAAGACAAAGTTACTTGCTCACAAGCAGCTGTTGAGCATGCTGATAAATGAGCAGGGGGCTGGAAGAAGTAATGAACTCTCGTTCAGAAAGAGGGCTTGTTCCTACCCCTACTTTTAGCCCCATTAATCTGCGGTGTCCTTGGTTCCTTATTCAACAAGTAACTAATGAAACACACGAAAAAGATGTTGTTGGTATCCTCGGAAACATTACACTGCTACGAGCAACACCACCAACAAGTGGCATCGGCTGCAATTCTAGTGGTCTCCGAGCTGGATAAGGAAATGGAAAAAAATCTACGCTTCAAAACTTCGTGACAAGTCTAAATGGACTTTATACCAACAAGTGCTACAGCGATAACTGCACTTTAATTAGCACTCTCCACCACCTGAAAATACCGCCACAACCACCCCGGAAGTTTCTGTACTTCCCATCCCTGCTGTACTCAATACTGTACCAGTACAGGCATGTAACAGAGCCGAACATTTACTAAAAAATATTATTTTCCAAGGCGGTATCTCTTGGCGCGCAAACGGGGAAGTGAGTATTCAGGATTCACCTATCCGTGGATCCAATATCGTGGATTTGGTCAACGATCTGTTCAGAGCAAGGAGACACAGTGAGCGGTTGGGGTTGCGAGGGTTTCTCACGGCGCTCCATAAAATAAACGTCCCAAAATAATTGATTGTAAATCTGCTTGGCACCCATTAGAGATCCGACGCCTGTACCCTAACCACTTACACCATCGCAACGCCCTAAGAAGAAGAAACTGAAAAGGGTGGACAATAACAGGTGGTTGCCTTTCCAAGCTTAATGGGCCGTCTAACCGACATCTACTACGACCCTACTCATCCAGCAGGGTTTGCAGGGGTGGCGTAGCTCTTAAAAGCATCCAAGAAAGATCTGGCCAAAGTATGAGAATGACTATGTGCGCAGGACGCTTATACACTACACAAACCTGTGGTAAAAATGTTTCTACGCAACAATTACGTGGTGTCAAATATTGACGAACTCTGGCAAGCCGATCTAAACGCTTTGCAAAATCTCGGAAAATACAACGACGGTGCCGTGTCCTTGCTCACCGTCATCGACGTGTTTAGCAAGATGGCCTTGGTGAGGACGCTTCCCTCCAAGATGGGGAGCGTCATGAGGGTCGCTTTTCAGGACATTTTAAAACAAAATGGCCGTAAACCTTTAAGTTTACAGACGGTAAAGAAGACAGAGTTCATGGCACGTCTAGTCCGGAAATTTCTCAATTAAATATTATTATTAGCACGGTGTCTTACTACCCGTTCGAGTTATACGCACTTACGATAATCTGTAATGGTAGGGTAATTGCGAGATTAAATGGAGGACCTACAGTTTAACGTGGGATCCGAACCACGGTGGAGGCCTGGCATTCCCCACATTCACAAAATGTCTTGTCAGAGGTGAAGGAAGGGTTTGGTAATCAGATAAATCTGTGCCGGGACCGAGGACTTAACCCCGGCCACCAGCACAGAAGGCTGACACCACACCCCTAGATCACCAGGTCACATTCTCAATAAATAAGGAGTGTATTACCTCACCATCCATAGTCCAGACGTGAAGACAAATATTGTGGAACGATTCAATAGAACTCTGATAGGGCACATGTGGCACCAAATTTACCAAAAATAACACTATCTCTATGTGGACGTCCTCCAAGATCTCGTCAACGCTTACAATGGCGCACAACATTCCAGTATCAATATGGCACCCACAGACGTTTCAGAAATAAATGTGCTTCAATTCAGAGATAATATTTACGGAAATCGGCAACCAAACTCGAATAGCAAGCCAAAACTTAAATTCGATGACACGGTGCGTATAAGCAAATCCAAAATTATGTTTGAAAAGTGCTACGAGAGCAATTGGACCGAATAGCTTTTTCATGGTCAGCAGTGTTGTTTTACGACAACCAGTCGTCTACAGGTTGACTGATCTTGACGGCAAGGAGGTAAGGGGAACGTATTACCAACCCAAATTGCATTGTGTACGTCTTCCCAGAATTTTTAATGTTGATAAAATACTACGTATCATAGGCAAAGGCACCAAAAGGAAGTGTACTTCATTCACGGTAGGAGTTACTCTCTGAAAGGTATTATTTCCTACCAATATCCTACTATATAATAGATTTCTGGTAGGGAAAAAGGCCTTTCAGAAAACAATTCCTTTGGTGAACGAACTTTACGTGCATTGGAAAGGTTACCCAGCAGAGTTTAATTCTTATATTCCCGCCAGTTACGTCAGCGCCCTACCATGAAGAACCAGTTTTACATCACTTTGCCAAGCGACAGCTCTATGGGGTATTTCCCGAAAAATACCCATGCGAATTTCACCACGCAACTACCTTATCTCCATATACTCAACGGACGATGAGAAGTCATTCTCGCTGAATTCCAATATTCATGTTCTTTCACCACCGTACCCAAGGGGCAAACTATTCCATGGTAAAACTGGGTGGAAGTTAACGGCGTGGAACAAATATTGAATGATCACATACCGCCTGGAAATTACAGCACTATCCATGAATTGGTCAAAGCCCTAAAGGATGTAGAGGCGTTTAAAGGTGATTTCGGATTTGTATTCAAGTACACAAATCCTAACAAAAAAGTGGACATTGTTTTTTCATCACCAAATATACAGCTGCTAACTATATCTAGTCAACCAAGTCTACAGCTCTGTTCCGATCTTAAGACTAAGCTAACAAAATTCCAAAAGTCACCATACGACGTCAACATTCTACTAGGCCTACCCTCGTAAATGTACATCTACAAGTATATCATCGATCCTCATACCATGGGTGACATAGTGCCACCACTTTTACGTATCGTCGTTATCATTAACGTAAACTATCTCTACGGCATATATAAAACAGTTAGCTATACTCCGTTGCACCACGTGCCCGTACTTATAAGTTATATTAAAAGCCTGGAAATCAATATAAGATCAGACACTGGTGAACCTGTACCATTCGAGTTTAGAAAAGTGTGCTTGAAACTTCATTTTCGACAATGCTCAGCATGAACTGTTCCTTCCAAAGATACTACGTCAACCAGGCTGGAACAGAAATATCTTCGATCTACCACGTTGTTCCCTATCAAACATAATATGTTGACCGACAGCGCGAGGCCTGGACGCGCTTCAACCATATATTTTCGCAAAGGATGCCAGAAGAAAGTACGACGTTTCCGGCCCAAGAAGGTTGCGTGAGCAAATAAGACTATTCTGGGATCTCCGACGCTGCTCTTCGCATACTCCCCGTCCACTATTACCCCTTCCATCTCTATTTTGTTTCTGTGTTTTCTCTTGTATGTGTAACCCCTCCTTCCCCCCTCTCTGAGCAACTAAGATAAAATAAATACTGGTAGGAGAACGTCGATAAAGACACTCTTGACAGGATAGCAACCTAGGACACATCTGCGTGTACTAAATAATGCAAGCTCTAAATTATCTTTTGGCCTTTGTATGTCTATATTTATTTTTGGCTTGGATATAATCTTTTATATTACGACTTCAAATTATGAAGTTCATTAAGCTCGGAAAAACCTTTAATATGTTTAATCCCATTAACTTGAAACCTATTTAATATGCTTTTGAATCTGGAAGACATTATAATTTTATAAGTCCATCTTACTTTTATATATTATGAAATGTTTTGATAATGTCTTTGGAATTTAAAGTCCTTTTTACTTATGCAATACTTAATATTTTCCAATCATAAATCCCTTTAGACTTGGGAACTTTGCGAGATGTTTGACTGTTGGAGTCCTTTTGACTTGTAATATAATTATTATGTGTAATGTTCACTAATGGGCAATTTGTATAAAAAGCCTTGTTGGCGTGGGGGATTTATGATACGTAAATCGTGGGCTTTGTTAAAAAAAAAGTGAAAAGTAGGTTATATGATTATGACGTTTATCTTTAAAGTCCTTAGATTTGTGCAATACTTATTATGTGTACACCTTGGAGTCCTTCAGGATTAAATAATTTTGAGACGTTTATCTTTAAAGTCCTTTGGCTTGTGAATCATTTAATTTGGTCAAATTTTGATATCCTTCAGATTGTGTGGGTATATTTAAAAGGTTTAATGATGGGAGTCCCTTTGATTCGTATAATACTGAATTGGTTGAAATCGTTAAGTCCCTTTTTTGACTTAGGCTATGTTTTCGGATACATGTATTTAGCGCTTGAAGCCCCTGTAGATTTTGGATTCTTTAATATGTTCAAAGTCCTTGTGTCTCTAAAAATATGTAATAGGTTTTGGTCCATATCTTGTCAGAGTTGAACATGAGAAAACATACAATTAAATATTCTAAATTTTGTTAATTGCTGGAACTTACTATTTTACATATGTGAAACTAATAATGTTGAATATAGTCAAAATCCTTTAGTATAATATCGCTAGTCTTATATATATATATATATATATATACAATTTATATTTATCTAATTAATAATTCATGACTTACCTTTTGTTTATAAATAAAACATTGCATTTAACTAGCTTCTGATTTTACTGAATAGGAAATATAATAATTGTATGTGCGCCTTTGTCCTGGAGGACTAAGGAGGGGCTTACAAAATGTTCCATACAGTTGATAAAAAGAGAAAACAAAAAATGTCATTATTATTTTAAAGTGAAATGTTATGTAATTTTGGTAAAATTAGCGGTCCAACAAACATTATGTTAAACTTGAATACCAATATTAAAACTTATTTGACGTACTTTAAGAAACTCTTGTAAATGTGTTATTTATTTAGGAATCTTTTTTACTACAGCTAGAATTTATGTGACATTAAAAATGAACTTAACATAATGGCGATTGGTTTAGAAAATGTTGTTTGGAATGCAGGTCATATATTATATTATTGTGATGTTATTTTATTTTAAATAATGTACATCTAATAGTAGATTAACTATACCTATATTAGAAGCAAATAAACTTTAGATTAGACTATAGGATGATTAGGATCATCAATGCATAGTAAATATTAAGGTTTATTTATATATTTTCTATTTTCTTACTTATTTTAATATACTATTTGCGATTTTGGGTATAGGATCAGTGAAAAAAAGAATAAATGGTTTTTTTTCCGTTGCCGAAATGTGATTTGCTTAGTAAGCAAGATTTTCGATTTTGTTCTTAACAACAAATATTTTCTATTGAAAATGCATGTGAATGAAGCATTTAAACCATTAAAGTCACGTTCACGTAGCAATCTTATATAGTTTTTGAAAAATGAGATCCCCTAGATCAAGTGTTTTAAATAGCTGGTAGAAAAAATAAATATATATCACCCATCTCTACTAGCGATGCCCAGTGTTGAAGGACTCAAGATGGTAAAAGGAGTGCAGTGAAACCCCTCTGAGGTTGGGAGTATGTTTCTTACTTGTCTGTGGCCAAGGGTCCTAAGTTTAATTCCCATATCCTGATGTCATTTTTTAAATTTAAGGAATATTGCAGTATTTATTTTGAGCGTTCTCTAGTACTTTATTTACATGTTATTTGTACATTTATTTAAAATATATTTGAGTGGAACAAATGGTATTTGTTCAATTTGCAAATAACTTAATAAACATTCAAAATATTTGATTTTATAGAAGCTATACTAGCGCTCTTTAATTATTTATATGATTTTATACCTGGTTTAGGTTCATTCATTTTGTATTAATAATCTATGGTGGCTACATCGTTCATAAGAAAGGTAGAGTAAAGAGAAAGAATACGTTTCATCTTGCATTCAGATGGCTGGGGCCAGAAACATATTATGTTCTGAAACTTCAACCTATGTGAATATCTGAACTATTTATAATTGACGCCAGTGAAATGACATTTGGTATGAGATTGTGATTTGGTGTGTTTTTAACACTCCTTGCCCCTAGCGGTACATGTGTGCATTTAAACGCGCGTACATTAAATGAGTAATTAAACACTTTATTTAAAATTATACTTTAAGACTGCAATCGTTTTGTATCTATAGTTTAAAATATATTATACTTTTGATTTTTTCTTCTTCCAGTTTCATTAGCTGCTTTAACTTAAAGGTAAGTGTACATTTACTGTATTATTGTAGATATTTAAAACATTAAAATGACATTATGTAAATGCAATAGCTGCAATTTTAAATTAATTAAGCCAAATTAAAATGTATAGAATGGAAAATGCTATCTTAAGGTGCCCGACTTTCAGGTCATGGGTATGCTGATTCTCAAATCTCTGCTAGTTTTACTCGAAGCTATATAATTGTATGTATCTCCAACAAATTTACTTCCTGATAGGTTTTTCAAACACATTTCCAGAGAAACTGGTTTATCAGACATTTTATGAATTGAATACATAGTAAATCAAAGTTTAACTTGTAGTGCTTTATAGACTAGTTTTTGGTTGTGTATGTGCTTAAAATGCACATCACCAAAATTATTCTTTCCCAAGAAAAAGGGATATAGACCTATTTGTTAAAAAAAAAATTGATATCCAGATTAAATGTTTTACAGACTCTAAAATACTGTACATACATAATACAATATGAACGAAGAAAATCTCCATCTTGCCCAAGCCATGGCCGGGATGGATTTGGACGAGAAACTTAAGGACACTCCAAAGAAAACGGTCATCGGCCGTGTGCATGAGAAATCACAGACCTTCAGGTGAGCTGCTGAGTTATGATTCTATAAACTAATTCACATTTTTTGATCTAAATGTTTGCAACACAACTTAAAATAGCTCTTACCTATTTTACTATTTATTGGTAACCTTCCTATTCAATAGGTACATGGGTCTCTTTTAATTTCTGTAATTTTAACACTTTTAGGCTCTGGTTCATAAACCAAGTCTATTTGTTCATATTTTTGGGAATGTATCAAGAAAATAAATTAAATTTAAATTACAGCAGTTTACAACTCTATACGATATTCTATCTAAGTAACATAGTTATTTGTACTGTAATCCTAAAAATCGGCTCATCTGTAGCCGATAAGTTAACCAGTCACAAAATCCAAGTGCCAGTTATTGACAATCACTTCGAGTAATTTTGTCTGTTTAGAAGGTACTATAAGCCTAATGGATTTGTTTTTAAACTTTTAATCAAAGCCGATTATGACAAAAAAAGTTTTAAAACATGAATTTCAGGCTAATTTAAATAAACTAAGACCTAGGTTCTCTTCCTCTTAGATTAAGTTGTTGATAGTGTTTGCGTTAAAAATAGATACAAAAAGTAATATACCATTAACATGCCAACAATGAAGGTAAACTGTTCACTTCTGGTTGGCTATCAACTTGGAACAATTAATATTTAGTCTGGAGATGCAAGAAAAGCCTAAAAATATTCAACATGGATAGTGTATATTTGCATGTCTGCTAATAGACATACTATATAGTGGATGGTGATTATACATGCATTTGCTGATAAGACAACCACTCTGAATAGTGTCTGTACATGTATCTGCTGATGACAGAAACATCCTCTACAGTGGATAGTGTGTGCTCAATGTGCATATGTGTCTGCTGATGACTCAGTCATCCTAGATAGAGCCTGTAAATATATCTGATAACAATACATGAAACATCCTGCATAGTATCTGTACATGTGTCAGCTAACAATACAAACATCATATATAGTGACAGAACATGTGTGTGATAACAATACAGACATCCTAGATATTGGCTTGTGTCTGTCATGTGTCCACTAACAATGTGGACATCCTATATATTGGCTTGTGTTTGTTAAATGTCCACTAACATTATATACATCCTAGACATTGGCTTGTGTCTGTCATGTGTCCACTAACGATGCAGACATCCTGGATATTGGCTTGTGTCTGTCATGTGTCCACTAACAATACAGACATCCTAGATATTGGCTTGTGTCTGTCATGTGTCCACTAACAATGCAGACATCCTGGATATTGGCTTGTGTCTGTTAAGTGTCCACTAACAATGCAGACATCCTGGATATTGGCTTGTGTCTGTTAAGTGTCCACTAACAATACAGACATCCTAGATATTGGCTTGTGTCTGTCATGTGTCCACTAACGATGCAGACATCCTAGATATTGGCTTGTGTCTGTTAGGTGTCCACTAATAGAGCAGACATCCGGGATATTGGCTTGTGTCTGTTAAGTGTCCACTAACAATACAGACATCCTAGATATTGGCTTGTGTCTGTCATGTGTCCACTAACAATGCAGACATCCTGGATATTGGCTTGTGTCTGTTAAGTGTCCACTAATAGTGCAGACATCCTAGATATTGGCTTGTGTCCGTTAAGTGTCCACTAACAATACAGACATCCTTGATATTGGCTTGTGTCTTTTAAGTGTCCACTAACAATGCAAACATCCTAGATAGTGGCTTGTGTCTGTTAAGTGTCCACTAACAATACAAACATCCTAGATATTGGCTTGTGTCTGTTAAGTGTCCACTAATAGTGCAGACATCCTGGATATTGGCTTGTGTCTGTTAAGTGTCCACTAACAATGCAGACATCCTAGATATTGGCTTGTGTCTGTCATGTGTCCACTAATAATGCAGACATCCTGGATATTGGCTTGTGTCTGCTAAGTGTCCACTAATAGTGCAGACATCCTAGATATTGGCTTGTGTCTGTCATGTGTCCACTAACAATACAGACATCCTGGATATTGGCTTGTGTCTGTTAAGTGTCCACTAATAGTGCAGACATCCTAGATATTGGCTTGTGTCCGTTAAGTGTCCACTAACAATACAGACATCCTTGATATTGGCTTGTGTCTTTTAAGTGTCCACTAACAATGCAAACATCCTAGATAGTGGCTTGTGTCTGTTAAGTGTCCACTAACAATACAAACATCCTAGATATTGGCTTGTGTCTGTTAAGTGTCCACTAATAGTGCAGACATCCTGGATATTGGCTTGTGTCTGTTAAGTGTCCACTAACAATACATACATCCTAAATATTGGCTTGTGTTTGTCATGTGTACACTAACAATGCAGACATCCTGAATATTGGCTTGTGTCTGTTAAGTGTCCACAAACAATACAGACATCCTAGATATTGGCTTGTGTCTGTCATTTGTCCACTAATAGTGCAGACATCCTGGATATTGGCTTGTGTCTGTTAAGTGTCCACTAACAATACAGACATCCTAGATATTGAAACAATACAGACATCCTGGATATTGGCTTGTGTCTGTTAAGTGTCCACTAACAATACAGACATCCTAGATATTGGCTTGTGTCTGTTAAGTGTCCACTAACAATACAGACGGCCTAGATATTGGCTTGTGTCTGTCATGTGTCCACTAACAATACAGACATCCTAGATATTGGCTTATGTCTCTCATGTGCCCACTAACAATATAGACAACCTAGATAGTGGCGGGTGTCTATCTGTTCACTGATAATATTCATCCTGGAAGTAAACCCACAGAAATGTTACATAAAACAAACCACATATTATCTTTGCTGGCAATCTGATGGTCTCTTTTGTTGCAAAGTGGCCTGGGATCATTACAAACAAATCCCCTGGGGCAAGGAAAGATATAGTATGATTTTGGTAGGAAGAACAGTAGAAGTTAGTTACTAAAGTTACTAAAACAAGTTTAATATTTTCATACATCAAGTCATATTATGTGCAGTTGTCACTTTTGATAAATATAATCAATACCTATCAATTAAAACAAATAATATAGTAAAATGTTATCAATGTTGGCTGTAAAACAATATGTTTGAATTTTCTCTACTGTTCTTCCTACCAAAATCAGGGTATAGTTTAGAATCATTAGCATCACACTTTGCTTGAAGGAAACCATTTCTCCATATTTGGTGTGTAATTGAAATTGTAATCTGTTTTGAAGTTTAGTAACCTCTACATCTCTTGAATGAGAGGAGGGTTTGACTTGAAGCTGTTCTTGTAGTTGTTGCAAGTACCAGTAGTATTGTTAAGTGTTCTAAATAAGGAGGGCTTTCAGAGCCTGGGATCACACTTATTATTGAACCCTGAGTCATTCATACCCAACCGACTAAAGCAACAGTGAAATACATTTTTGACCTAATCAGGTTTCATAGTAGAGAAGGCTGGTCAGCGCCTCAAGCTCTCCACCACAATCTAGGTCTGCAGTTACTGGAAAGTATAATATTTCTTGTGGAGTGAGTTCTCTTATGAACTTGACACATGCTACTTTGTTGAAAATATCTCATTCCATTCAAGATCTCCTTAGGCTAAGTGTTCACTTGCTTCAATAAAATCTTAAACTCTTTTATTTAAATTTAAAGCATATGTTTGTTTAACAATTTTTTTTACGGGTTCTTAGCTTCGATTTGAACCAAGGCTCTTGATCTTGGTCAGTTCAAGAGCTGGCTACCACAGGGATAGCAAGGAAGAGAGAGGGTAGGCAATTCTGCAGTGCATTCATCTTATGGATAACAACTATGGAGGGCTTAGAGGTTTATAGTTTAACTAAACCAGCCTTGGGCAAATTACAGCCTGTCACATATTTTTATGCTGCATGCAAGCTATAATTAACTTATCTATCGATGAACAAAATTAATGTTTAAAATATCAGAGTTAAAATATATGTTCTGATGGAAGTACAGTATGACCTTGGTTATTCGAAATAAAGATAACGAACTCGATTATGGGTAACCAACATTTTGGATAGTTTGTAAAATTGAGTTGTCGTGATAAGAATAAACAATTATTCAGAAACGCAAAATGTATTAAAAATAAATACAATGTGTTATAAATATTATGTACATGAGTCCTCTTCTTCTTCAACAAAACTTAGAGCAATCTGTAACAAGAAACCCAAATTTAATTATTTGTACCAATTGTAATTTTTATTCCCTCATGTCTAAGAAGGCTACTTACACAATGATGAAATGCCTTGAATTGCAAATAAATTGCAAACTTCTTACCTCTAACACTCTGATCTCTCATCAGCTGTCACCAAGTTGTCATTCTGAATGGATTCGTCTATTTCGTCCACATTACCACTGTCTATCTCATCAGATCCAAACTGCACCAATTAATTATACCTTGTTCTGGCTCGTCAGATGTTATCCAAAGAATGACTTCCTCTTCTTGTATGCCTTCACATCCAGGAACCTTTTCAGCATTTCATGAAAATCATCATCTGATCCATCCAACTCCTCCGTAACCTTTAAAATCCTTTCATAAAGTTTAATCCACAATATCTGAAGGGTTATATCACTCACTTCCTCCCATACAGATGTGTGTATATATACGCATAAATATATTATATAAGAGGTGTATCAATTCATTAAAACCAATTACCAATACCAATTGCTGATTATTTAAAATAATTGTTCATGCTACAATTATTTACACCAATTAATCCTGATTATCGATTATTTATTAATAACTTTAGGGAAATATGCTTAAGAGAATGATAACAGTTATTGTAATTAATACAAAAAGATTGTATGCAGACAAAAACAATATTTTATGTTTAACCGGCGAAAGTTGGAACTAAATTAGATTGTTAGTTTTATCAACAGTATGAACTTATATTACTTTGTCTGGTTATGTAATCTTTGCATAGCCCGCAACCCAGATGCAATGTGTTTGTGTGTTTTTTGCGATTTTAATCATTAAACTCTTATCTAGAAAATTTTGATTTAAATTTTACCTTAAAAAACCTATTAATCAACATAATAATTGCCGATGCACTAATAATTTCCGGATAACGATTCATCAATATCAGCATTGGTGCAGCCCTAATATATATAATACATACAAATCAAGCCCATAGGAGCTAGGTTGCGGCACTATTTTATTTAGCATCCCATTGTTATATTTAAATTATAAATGCATTTTCATTCAAAATATTTGCTCAGGCCTTTCCTAAACAAAGTACACATACACAATTTTTTTTAGCATAACGTTTTATTACCCGTTTGGGTTATACACTTGTGTACTAATAAGAGGAGGTTTCCGCAAGACGAGCCTATAGACCTATAATCCCTTTTTCGGGAAATTGTTTTAAATGAACCACCATACTGCTAAGAAAATTCCCTTCAAATTTCTTTAAAATATTCCAATAATTAGTATAAAGAAAGTAATTTATTTTTGTCAAGTGTATAATTGTTTTTAGTTGAACAGGAAGTTCGGCTCTATGTTGTTGTGTTGCTTACATACATTGTGGCCTGCTAGAATATGTGTTTCACATCAGATTTACAGTGATTTAAAGTGAAATAAAATGGAGAACACAGTTACTGTTACCAGAAGAAAAAGTTATAGCACTATTAATAAGAAAAGAGAAGAAATTAAGAGGAAGCGGCAATGTGTTAAGAGGAGATTTTAGCAAAACATTCTCACTGGTGGATTTTTGTTGTAAAGAGAAATGTTATTTAAATATAACTGCTAAGCAACAAGAAGAACATTATGATACAGTTTACAGTGGCCAAGGGAAAGATTGACAAGATGCATTTACATCTCTTTGAGTGTAAAAAATTAAGGCCACCTAACTGCAGGGAAACTGAATTTCCTAAGGTTGTTCGTGTTAATACTTGGGAATACTTCTTATTTATTAATGGGAATAAGATTAAAGTATGTAGATCATTTTTAGTAAAACTTCACCACATATCTATGAAGCGAATTATAATTATTCAGGTAAAAGCTCATATGATAATCACCCTCATAAAATAGTGTTAAACATTTGGTAAATGCAAAAAGATCATCTAAGGTCCATCCCCAGTCAAAAGAGTCATTATTCAGCTAGAAAAAGCAATCTCAATTACTTTGAAAATCCAAATTTATCAGTTAAAATCCTGTTTGATCTTTTTCAGAATATTTTTATGAAAAGACTGGTGAATGTATAAAAATGATCTATGTAACATATTTCAAACAATTTAAGAAATTCAATGAATATAGTTTTAGCAACCCAAGACTAATGGGTGTGATTTTAGTACAGCCAGTGAGCAAAAACTCAAAAGTTAATCCCAATTATCCTTGCAAAACTGACTACTTACTCCATAAGATGAAGGCTGCAAGATATTTAAAACTAAAACAGGATTTCATTTTTAAAGCAAAGCCTGATCCTACTTACCTGGTAATGGAATTTGATTACTTGTAAAACCACCTTATGCCTAGACTAAACGCAACTAGTCACTTTTATAAACGTCTCTTATAGTTGACCTTATCTGTATGCCATGGTAACATGCAGAACAAACAAATCCATCTCCTTTTGATGTAGATATGCACAGAAATATCATATAGGATTTTACAGAAGGTCTTAGTACGTATGTATTTCTCAAACCAGTAACAATAGGGAATGTCTTTAAAATACCGAAATATTGTATGCTGAAGTATATAACAGATGGGACTATGCTATGCTCACCCACATACTTTGGCACCTACACACCCTTTCATGTTTAGAATCATTGATATAGTGTCGAGGAGTTAAGAAATATTCAACTTACCACTTTGGGGTATGCTCCTGTAAAACCTGTCAAGGAAAGTGATGTTACGGAAGTGTTAAAATAATATGGATTAAGAAAGTTGTGCCTGGTTTGAGAATATACTTGAAAAAAGCTATGAGCAATAATTCAATGCTAACAATGCTTAAATCACATTGACTTTGTTACCTTTTCAGACAATAAAACTATAAGCCTATCATTTGTATTCAAACTATTTTTTATTACAAAACAATGCTATCCTGTGTAATTAATTGCTTGTTTTAATTTCGTTTAGTGTTACAATGTATAAAACACTTTTTGTGTTCTGTGTAAGATCACTTTTAATACAATTTATGGAAAAAGGGCCTAAGCAGGTCTTAAAATGACTGTTATTTTTGCTTGGATTGATGTTAAATTGTTAATTATATTTGATGTGACCAATATTATAGAAGAACAAGAATCCCAAATTGATCATTCAAATAAGTACTGATTGTCATTTAAAGATGTTAAAGATGAAATGAAATATTCAAACATCATTTACTCAAAACTCCATTTTAGGTCTTCCAGAAACCTTATCTTTAGCTAATGGTTTTAGGGATAAGGAAGGCTATATTTATAGAAAGTGTACCACCATTTGTGTGGAGATAGAGTGGAAAACCATTTTGGGGGAAAACTTTAGTTCACCCAACCAAGATTCAAACCTTGACCACCTCGTAATCGGCAGTCTAGTCTACTTGCGCCTTAAATCATACAGCAACCAAAGCAAATTTTCGTTAGTTCAAATAGATTTTAAATTTATTAATTATTTAACGGTTCATCTATTTTGAGGGGATAAGCTGGGGGAAGGGGCTCATGCGCCTCTTACTACCCATTCAGTCCATCTGCATATTTACTTTGATTTGGAAAGTAGAATTTAGGGTAAATGTACCCGCATTTGTCAGGAAGGAAGAGTGAGAAATCAAATAAAAAGGAAAATCACCACGGTAACTCCCCCATGAGATTCGAACCGACCTCGTCATTGGCAAACGTAAGTGACGTCTAACCCGCACACTCATCCATGCGTGTAATGGCCCTATAATCTACAGGATATGAATTGGGAAGTAATCTATGGTAAATTCATTCGCATGATTGTAGAAAAATGAATTAAAGAAATAAAGTGATAAATCACACGCGGAAAATCATCCGACCTATATTCGAACCCCAACCTCATCATTGGCAATCCTGTTCATTATGAGCTTGACGCCATAGACGCACGGCGAGTGATGCAAGTGCCAGAAGTCAGTCTGGCAACTGCTCATCACTGGCTGGCGTCTTACTTTTAGATGAACAGATCATCTGCTTGCTTACAATAATAGATATTGCTATAGTCAGAGCCCTATTGGAAGGACCTTTTAGGATATTCAAACAAAATAAATATAGATAAACCAACAATCAATATTGTCCGAAGGTATCTTTAGTTTCAGAGATATGTCAAAATTGATGGCTGAAGAACTAGTAGCTTAGCGTATGAAAATCTAAAATGGAAAGTTTATTTTGTGGCTATGAACTTTTAGATTCTTTTCAGGACGTGTATAAAATAATAATACGAATCTCAGAAAAAACAAATCACAATCATATTAGTTTCATTTTTCCGCAAAAATTCTTAGAAACGTCGATGTCGGTAACTATATCTCCAATCCTTTATGAATTTTTGTATCTTAAGGCAGTTTTGTCCAATAAAACGTAAGAGGAGGTGCCGGTATGCACGATTTGCCCGCCTTTTGATATATTACCCGAATGAGTAGTGTGTTCGGAGGTGTATGAGGATAAAAAAAAGTCCGTCTACTAGTAGGTCGTGTCACGCTTCCTGTTTCAGGGTTTGACATGTTCTTACAATTTGATTTTTTTTCAATATGTGTAGATACTTTATTAGTATGTATATTTTCAATCAACTTCTTTTATGGGAGTAGAATTTTGCTGTATTGATTTTGGTAACGGTCCTAGACAATGTTCGCTTTTAAATGAGCTTAAATTAGGGTTGTAGGAAACCTACGAGGTTAAACAGTAGCGTGCTTCCATAAATAAGGCTAAGGTATGCAGTGTTGCCATAAATAAAAATTAACACATTAATAAAGCTTATCTAAACGTGCTCCAAAAATAGAGAACGAAATCTGGAGTAGCGATTCACATATTCGCAAAAATGTATGGTGAGTGGTGACCCATAATACTTTGCAACGCAATCTAGAAACAGATGGCTATTACTTTTTTTTGTGGATAGACATGTTGGGATGGGTTTATATTCACGCAGAACGCATATACTTCATTCACGGGATGAGTTTACCTCTGAAAGGTCTTTTTTCTTACCAATATCCTACTATATAATAGATTTCTGGTAGGGAAAAAAGTCCTTTCCCAGGTAAACTCCTAGCTAATAGCTAACTCATAGCTAATAGTAAATACTGTATAGCGTGCAGTGTACAATTCATAAGAAAAATACAAAGGATTATAATGACGTAGTGTTTAAAGTCTTACTTTAATCTATTGTCTTATATTCATATAAAATGGCTCAACCTCTTTGTACTACAAGATCAGCTGACAGCTGACGGCTTTGAAATTATGTATCCCTGCGCCGAACCATATGATCTGCAAATACATGTGTTTAGCGGCTGTCACTTCTGACAGCCAAAATTTAGGTATATACCTAAATGTTGACTGTCAGAAGTCAGCTGTGAGCTGTCAATCAGCACCAAAGAAGCCGTGGACTTAATGTACATACATACATACATACATACACACACATACATACATACATACCTAGATACATACACACATACATACACACACACTTAGATACACACATACTTACATACACACATACCTACATACACACATACCTACATACACACATACCTACATACACACATACCTACATACACACATACATACACACGTACCTACATACATACACACGTACCTACATACATACACACGTACCTACATACATACACACGTACCTACATGCATACATATATACACACATACATACACACATACATATATACATACATACATACCTACACATATACATATATACATACATACATACACACATACCTACATACATACATATATACACACATACATACACACATACATACATACACACATACCTACATACACACATACCTACATACACACA